>JAIUJO010003828.1:0-49365 GCA_023846275.1 Vanilla planifolia | reverse complement strand
TATTAAATTCTAAAAATACTTTCCATTATTTATTTGGTAATAGTAACAATAGCATTTTTCTTTCTCCCTTATTCCCTTTCTTTTGGATCAACCTTAAGAACCTTTGTGACCCTCACTTGAGAAGGTTGGCAAAGGAATCAGCTGCTTGGGAGAAGTCCTTAAAAAAGAAAAGGAATCAGGGTTAGGAAAACTTAGAAAGAAGAAGAAAGGAGAGCAGTAGAACAGGAAAAGAGAAAAAAAATCAAAATCAGCAACACAAGTTAATTACAATGCTGAATAAAACAAGGCAGCCAAAGCAGGTGAGCTGACAATAAACCTATTTGGGAGAAGTTGTTTGTTATACTTGTGTTGCCAAGAGAGCTTAGCTTTGTATTTTTATTTTCTTTCCTAAAGGAAGAGGCTGTCGTGAATTTTTACAAGCTAGCAAGGGCTAGTGTTGTAACAAGCTGAAGCTTAGTAGGAAAAAGGCATTCTGCCAAACTTGGAATGGGAAACTCTAGTTAAAATGAGCTTTAGCTTCTGTTAAAAATTAAGAAAAGTATTACTATTTTGAATAATTGTAATGTAGAAAGACTACTGCTATACTTCCAACAAACAAGGGAAAGTGAGAGAAGCCACAACTAAGGAATATTTTGTTTAAATTATTGTTGCAGCTTAAATCCAAAAAATAAAAGAAAGAATAGTGTGAGAAACTATGATAAAAGAACTTAGAGGTGATTTTAATTGCTGCAAGCACAAAATAAAGAATTAGTAAGATCAAGTATGACATACAAGTCTTATGTCTGCATTCATGTTCTGATACATCAATGCTTTTATGACATTGAGTAATTAAAACACAACATAATAAAAATACAATAGAAGATAAAAAGATAAATAAATGAAATAGTATCTTATAATATGATGTAAATTATAATTGGGTTAAATATCCTGAATAATAAAAAGAAAAAAAAATAAAAAAAATTGTATATTTTATTTCATGATTCCACTATATATGATGAGCTCAACACATGATATGCTAAACATGATTAGCATTAGTTTTATCAAGTCATGAAATGGCATTAGAGATCTCCCTACCACGCTAGCACCTTTTGCAAAGTTGATGTTCTATAATGATATGATGTGATTAATAGGACTAACCAATTATGACATGCTTATTAGTAAAGATGTAGAGATTATGTGATTAGATGTCATACAGATATGAGATAACATATGATAGAAATGTATGATAATATATGAGTTCAATTATAATAAATTAACAAAAAAGAAAAAAAAAGATAAAAAGAGAAATTAATTAGAAATGATATACAATATGCATATGAAAAATATATAATATATAAATGTGGACTCTTATATTACTAAACATATTATTTATTACTACTGGTGACTCATTTGTACTCTAAGTATTATAGAGATGTCATGTTTATACTCATATTCATATCATATTAATTATTGCATATAATATTTACTTATTAAATAGTATAACTCATTTTTCTATTTATATTACAAGAAATATCACAAATTTGCAAAGAAATAATGTTTAGAGACATTTAAGATGATTGTGAATATGATATTATGTATATTATAGTTTTGTACTTGACATAGTATCATTAACTTTAAGTTAGAATAGGTATACATGTTTATAGTTTCAAATCAATTTTTTGTCACCCTCATTTATTTTGATATTAATATCTTCAATAATGCTTCTATAATAGACTATTAGTATATGCAATTAATAGTGCAAGCAGAAGTGACAACATCTCTATATTATTCTCCATTATCCTTGCCACCCCTTACCATAATACATCATCATCGTTTCTCTTTCCACCTCCATGAACTTCAACAACCTTAAAATTAGTAAAAGGTTTAAGGTTTTGCCAATATAAAATGAAGAAGACGATTATGATATTAGCTTTGCTTTTTAACATTGTTGAGGTGTATGAACCTACTTTCTTACTATGCGGTACTTAAAAAGACCTGAATGGCCAATTATAAAACTCAAGAAACTTTTGTTGAGAATAACACGGAACACAAAAAACCTATATGCATTTTACCAAATTTAATTAATTCTAATAATAGTCTAAAAATTAATAATTATGTACATACCTCAAAGAAAATACTTAAAAGAAATATTATTCTATTCAAAATACTTAATTAAAAGGTCACAAGCTAGTTGTAATCGGTCAATATACTGCCCTTAAATTTTATAACATTCCCCTCAATTCATGTAACAAGCTCTACATCGATATAGAGGACTCATTTAACCAAAGTAAAAACTTCACAAAGTAAAAGTACCTGATCCAAAAGTACAGCAACATTATTTTTTTCTTCACTTAAAACAATATTGAATTGGCTTGATGGTTGATGCTTGATGCTTGATGCATGTGCTAGGTCACCTTTGGCCACACAAAGTTGTCATGCAAAACATGTAGCCAGTGAAACATAAAGGATTAATTAACTGGAACCTTCATCATGTAATATACCCAATAAAAAAACTTTAAAAATTTGTACAAGTCATAAAAAATATGTTGATATTGGTTTTGTAGTATAAAATACTTAATTCTAATTTATGTGATCAAGAGAAACATAAGAATATTAAAAAGATATTATGTTTTGAAAGTTGCAAAAAGTTTAAGACAAGACACATCGAGATGAAATAATTTAGAAACAAATGAGTTGTTATTAAAGTAACATTAACCATGTCCTCAAAAGGGATGGTTCAACGTTATGACGTAGCATCAATCTCCTTAAAAAAATAATTCAAATCATTTTAAATTGTGAAAAAAGTATAATTATGTTTTTCACTAGAAAACAAAATTATATCACTTTGCACTGTTTGGTTCAAGATCATAATCAACATATCAATTAAGAAAATAGTCCACCTATCCAAAATCAAATGATTATTCAAAGCACATGGCAAAGGCAAAGCTTTACCAAACTAAATCAAAAGTTTTATTGCCCTAACCCTAACGTCATTTTAGCTCTCTTTCTTTGTTAAAACAATCCCATTCTAATAGTCAAATTATGTCATCCTTTATCAACAATAACTTCTTTATTACCAAGCATGAGCGTCATGTAGCTTAACTAGTCAAACACTAGCAATATGAATTTGCCTACGAGTCCTAGCCAAGCTTTACCAGATAGAACATCAAGCAAACTTCTACAACTTAAATGCATGGCATTAACTCCAAAAGATGGTGCCTCAAGTTATGTCCCTACAATTTGTATAATAAATCCAAGATACTTGAAGCAAATCTAAGTAGCAATAAATTTTTCCAACATTACCACTATAATCTTTAAACATCATAACCACTAAAATTGCATTTTTATGCACAAATATTTAATTCAAAATCCTTTCTAAAGCTTTCCTATACATTTAAACAATCCAATTAGTTTTGAAGATGATTCAAATAGATCTCGACAAATGGAAAATTCCATGAAGTACAAAGATTCTAGGATGTATTGCATATTCTTTTAACAAGTGTCTAACACTCTTCCTAACCCTAAAAAAGGGAGCATGATTGACAAGCATCAAAATAATTTGTTTCATGGAAAATAGAAATGATGCATGATGACTGATGTCATTCAAACATTCTTAAAGAAAAAAATAACCATTCACTTTGCTTTAATCTTTATAGGTTAGAATCTTTATGCATAATGTTCACGCATGTGAAAATTTTTTGTAGCATTTTTTTTAATTAAGAGTAAACTATTATTCATATTTGTCTACTGAAGTTAATGATTTTATACTTATAAATAATTGAATTTTTTACATGCAATACAAGTGATATTTTATAAGTGTGTAACCTTAATTGTGTGTATTCATAGTTCTCTCTCCACATAATGCATAGTTCTAGTCACATATAAATTGCAACCATTTAAAAAAATGTTTTATTATTAGGTTACATTAAAATTGTTTACTTTGTGTTTCATATAATTAGAATAGACAACCATATGTTCATATAAAAGTTTGTGATTATTCTAATAAAGATTTTTTAAATTGCATGATCCTTGTGTTTAGTACACGTTACATAGGCAAAAGAATGCTCGAGGTTCCTTATCTCAAACATTTTTTTAGTACTCATAAAGTCAACTTGGTCATGCTCATTAACATTTATTAGGCTGATCATTATTCTAATCCAAACCTGTTTTTGAAGTTACAGTTTTGACACATTTTAGTATTTTTTTCTTTTATCATTACTATTACCATCACCCAGAAAGTATAAACCACCTCTAATATAATAAAACCTAAAGTGTACTGAGCAATCTTACAGATATTAACAAAGCTTGTTGTTTCACTAGTGGAGCACATGCATCTAACTCATTGCCTCGTCCAAACAATGAAAAACAATTGAGTTAAATCCAAAACATACTAGATGAACAATCTTAAGTAGGCCCAACTAGATTATGCTTAAACCAACTAAAAAATTCAACTATATCTTAAAACTCAATTATAAGGTAAACTACAAATTCATGTCTTCTTCTGCATATATATTAATATAAAAAATGTAGACAAAAACATAGCTAATTTGAGTAATTTAACAAATTTTCTTCAATTCTATACACAAAAATGCATATTCTGCAAAAGAATTATCATTGCATAGATGAGAAACTGTAAATGAATGTTAGAATATGTTACATGCTTTTTATGACAACAACAAAATTCAATTCAATGCAACACAATCCCACTACTTTTTAATACTCATCCATCATATATTAAAAAAGGTGGTGTTGTATTTTTTTCTACGTATTTGATCATATTTTGTATTTTTAATGCATTTGAAAAGAAAAATGTGTTTTATTTTGTTATGTAGGCCTTAGTCCCAAGGTATTATGAAGAGATGCCCATTGTTGTAACCAATACATGATCAGTTTGTATAGGTGAGAATGTTCAAACCATATGAGTAGTTACATCACCAATTGTGGGCATGTTCAATTCCAACAAATTCAAAAACAACTTAGGCAAACTAGATTTATCTATTAATGCATAGTGCACATATAGATGCTTGCCTCCCAACTACATATGCATAAATAAAGCAATGCATGTAAAATTCTATGTGCACAAAGGTAGAAATGCACATAAAAATATTCACTCCACAATATTTATTTCTATACAAGTGCAGACAATGTCTAATATATGTTTTGGATTATGAGTATAGTCATATTTACAAAAAGAAGTTAATGCGTTCACAAATTACATTATGTACATACAAACATGGTTATATGAGGACAAAAATCATTATGTACAATCATGCATAAATGAAAACAATGCATCCATTGACCATAAAAAAAATTCTAACAAAAATTAATGCATGTATAAGTTGAATTAAATGTCTGTAGATACACGCACACACAGAAAAATAATGGGCTAGACAAAATGACACAATATAAAACTTTATAAGAGCCAAATCCTATTATGAAAGGTTTCTCTTTTTAATATTGTATTTTTATGACATTTTTAGAGAAAAAATCATTGATGTTGAGCCCAAGATGACTGGAGATTAAGGAACCAGAGGTGTTGGTGGCTTCATGTGTACGTATAGAGGGACCTCTCAAGTCATTCCCTTGGTATATCTTGTCAATCATGTTTGTTGTACTAGCTTTAACACTTCTTTCTTGCTATTTCTTTGTGTATCTATATAACTGTTAAAGTAAGAACAACATGATTTTACATCTTTCTCATGTTAGTTTTGTTGGTCCCATAAAAGTTGCTATAAAAATATAGTTTTAATCAATATGAGTTCCTTGTGTTGTCACTTCCGTCTTTATTGCACCACAAAAATTTAAATTCAAATTTCCTCTTATATTTAAATTTGCTTGCATAAGTTTAATAGCATGCTTAATGTTAATTTCATAAACTACTTTTACTTGGAGTCTAACCAACAAATTGTTACACAAAGGATAGTTGCCTCTCAAGAACTTGGTTAATTTGTCTGATTTGCAATAGAGAAGGTTTCAATTATTTGAGTTATTATTATTTTAAACTGGTCGTCATGCGTCATCAAAATCATAACTTACTTTTGTCGTAGTTGCACTTAGGTACAAAACACATGTCTTTAAAAATTTATTGCATGCATTTTTTGTTCTCATTTTTATTACCACATTTGCATTAGCATTTCTTTACTCTGAATTTCAAACACATTTCATAAGTCGTCATAGTTTGGTCTTGGGCATAAAATCCCAAAGATTGCAATTAGACACCACCCCAATCATTTGAGTGTGCATTGCATTACAATCCCATTTATCCATGTCCATTACATGAATTCTATGACAACATTTCACCATACTGACTAGATATTAAAATTCAAATATGTCAAGTCCCTTATATTAATTTGTTCTCACCTCTTTTTGGTCCTACTCTTCCACCATTGAATGAGAGAATTATGATAACTCTTCTCTATTAACGAATTAATTGATCCAAAATTAACATGTTCAAATCATACAACCCAACACTCCTAGCAATAACATTTTTATCGCTTTGATTATTTCTAATCATATCATTTCGAGTATATCTACCACATGTTCTATTTGTATACTTGAATTCACAAGACAATATTTAAAATCATATAACATTGTTTATTCCAATAGGTTTTAAAAAACTTATATGTAAACATGAGTAAGATATTTTGATCACACAATATAACAAAAGCATTCCTTAATTCCTTCAACATGTTTGAATTAGATCACAACCATCCTCTAAATTTTTCCCTTTTTTTAAATTTATATTAGAAATAATGAAATCCCTCATTTTTTATATTTTACTATCATATAATGGTAATCCTTAGCAATTGTACTCTTCTGGGTTTTATTAAAAATGAATTCCATGTACAGTTAAACATAATAAAATAACCTCTTTCTTAGTGCTATCAACAAAAGCATCATCAAAAGTAAAAATAAGATTGCACCATTGTGAATATACAACCAATGCAAAAAATTACAATTGAGAAACCTTTAATCAACAATACTTGAATACACATATGCATCATTACTTTTATATGCATGCTTTCATAACTTCAATATATTATTGCTAAGTTTTTCCCTATCACAAGGCCTTTCAAAACACTATTATTGGACTTCTATCATTTCCCTTCTAGATTTCTTCATCAAACCCCTTAGCAAGTGAATAGTCAAAATAATTGATCTTCTAGACACACAACCAAATTGAATCAACAATATATTAGTTTTGTGTCATAATTTAAGCTCTTTGAATAATAAACATCACTTTTAAAAACTAACATCATTGAACTTATAGAATCATACCTTACCAATTAACAACTTTTCTTCTTAATTTCTTTTCCTTTTTTCTCTTTTCTAAATATATGAAGAATAATCATTGCCTTTTTTTCATCTTTCTTTAATGGCCATTATCATCATACATATTATTGTAACATGTTTTACCATCTATAATAGAATCATGATCATATGATGCTTAGTAAAATATAAGCAAACACAAGCTATACAAGCATGAATGTCACTCATCTTTGAATTTGATAGATTTCAATTCATTACTTATTATAGTTGCAAAGCATTATATAATACTAAGTATACATAGATGTATAAGCTTGTTATCCCAATTCCTCTTGTAAAGGTCTCCCCTTAAAATAGGTGTCAAATTATGTGCCTTTATATGATCCATATTTCCTTCATTTTAAGTATGTTACACTTACTACAATATATCTTTTCTAATTTTCAAGATTATTTCTCAATTCCCTTACTTGACTAGTTAAACTCTTTCAAATAATTTAACAACACTACTTCTCTCCCTCCTCTTCTCTTTAAGCTGTCAACCATGATCAAAATGTTTTAATTTCATTCAAAACTCCCCCTCATCCTTGGTCATCCTCCCATATACTAAATATCAATGCTTCATTTCCCTTCAACAATTAGACCTCTTCAGTTTAGTGACTTCTTTCGTCCATATCGCTTGGAATTTGATAGTTTTGCAAAAAAATAAGTTGTTGGCATGTTAATTTTGTCAGTACATTAAGGTGAGCAAAATTAAAAAATAATATTTAATCAAAATTAGGAAATTCTAAGATTTCTAGCATTTTTTTAATAATTTGAACTTCAAAAGTTTATAGGTTAATTTTATATGATTCTTCTTGACCAACTCCACCTATTTGCTAAATTTCATATATTTTCAATGATATTTAATATTTTTAATAATTTAACTAATCCTAAAATATTTTTAAATCCTCATTAACTTTTGGTTCAATGACTATCACGCTTACTTTTTTAGACACAAAATTTTTACGATGCTTATACTTGTAAATTCTATGCCTTAGTAAAATTTCATAATTTTGTGAGTTTATGTAATATTTTGAATTATTTGAAAAAATTTTTCAAGCTCATAAGTTAATCCTTATTAATCTTTAATCTTCTATTCTAATACTCAAAAGATTTTTTTTGTCAACATATTATCATTATATTAAAATAATTTATTTGTTTTATTTCTTAATTTGTTTCTCTCTTTTAGGGGTTGCTCCTTTAGTTGTATACAATTTTTGAATAATATGAAATGATACTTTAAAGTTTCAAAAATTCTTTAAAATGCTAAATAATTCAAAATAACAATAATTCAATTTTCTTTATATTTTGGATATTATAAATCTTCTCACCTTAAGATCATAAATCAAACCTATGATTATGATTTTTTTAATTAATTTAAGCACATGATAATTTAAAATATAAAAATATTATTCAAATAATTGCCCTCAATTTATGGATGTTACAATCAAAGGGAACGATAGATCATGCTCTATCTTATTTAGTAGTTTGTTATGTTTCTATTAAGTTGATTAAATTTCTATTATAGCTCCTTTTACATTTTAGTAGTATCAAATAGTTATAACCATGATATAGTATTTGTATTAGTTTTTGTATTTTTGTAGTGATTTAAGAACTTACGTTTTGAAAGAATGTTAAATTTTTTGTATTGATTTTGTTATAATTTTCAAAATATAAAAATGTATATTAGTTTTATTATGATTTTTAAAAATGATCATGCTAATGGTTTTTTATTTAAAAAAATGTGTTTTCAAAATCAAAAGATGGAGAAAGAAATGACATGAGCCATAATTACTTTGTGATATTTTGAGGAATGTCATTTGATTTAAATAATGCTAGAGCTATTTGTTAAATGATGATTGATTTTATCTTCTAAAGTTAGAGATGCAAAAATTTAGAACGTTATGCAAACAATCTTTAATAAAAATTAGATCTTTAAAGACATGTAAAAAGTGTGCCATGGGACTAAATATTTTGAAAGTAATTTTAGCACTTTATTGAGAAAGTTTCTTAACTTGACAGTCTCAAAAAAAGGAATCTAAGTAAATCTAAACATGGTAAAGGATTTGATAAACATGCCTTCCTAAAAAGCTCATCGAAATGCTCAATATCTAGCTAAAAAAATTATCAGCTTCACCCTTTTTATTTTCAAGCATGGAGAGAAACTTCAACAATTCATCAAGCTACCCTACAATACGTTTAGATAACAGTAAATCAAAGATTGTTAAAAGGCTTTTCTAGAGCTTAATTGTTACTTATCTCAGCCTCCAATCCTGAGCAATCCAGTCCTTAGGGAGTCTTTATGTATATCTAATTGCTTCAAGTTTGATAATTAAATCTGCTTTAATTCGAGAGAATAATAGATTTTAACAACTAATCTATCATGTTTACTCTCACTCAGAAAGATGTAGAGTAAAGATACTCTCTTATAGAGCATCTAGCCCTTGCTTTACTTATGTCAACCTTTCAATTATACCAATATTCATATCATAAATGTGATAACTAATAAACCTTTGAGGCACATCCTTCAGCCAATAGATGATATAAATAGGTTGCAAAAGTGGGTAATTAAGCATAATGAGTTTGAACTTAAATTCATTTCCTATTCATTTATGAAATCTCAAGTTCTTCAAGGTTTTCTAATTGAGAGAAACTCTTTGATTCAAAGCCTAAGACCCTTATAAACATTCGACAACCTTTTTTGATGGAGCTTTCATGTGTGAGTCTTGTAGCTTTAATTCAATCCTTCTTAGCTCTTAGTAAGTAAAGCTTAAAGGTGTTATCGTAATTGTTTTCATTATCACCAACAAAAAGGCTAAGCATGAATCCTTGGTTGCAAGTCACTAGTTTACTTGAGGGCTACAAATGAAGCACTTAGAAATCTTTAGTTTCCAACTAACTAATAAGTAGAGTCTTATTAAAAAGTAAAGATTTACACTAAAATCCTATGAATACTAGCTTGGCCTCTTCTCCAAAAGTATGATATTATAGATCTATTTTTGATTGATTAAGAACAAAATCAAGAAGTGGATCTACTAGCCAATAATGGAGATTCTAGTGAAGACTTTTCTCATCTTAAGAAGTTGAGTATTGAGTTACTGATAAATCCCTATGGCACTTATCTAAAGTTTGGGATTTTAACCCTTATGAGGTTAGATGTAAAAAAGGTCAAGTGATACATTCAATAATATACTTTGGTTGATTAACAATATTATCAAAAATCTTATCTCATGACATACACAAATGTGTTCATCTATGACATTTAAAATTTTATGTCAAGCCAATAGTTATGTTTTAAAAAATCTTAGTAACTAAGACAACCTTAGATAAGTTTGACATATTATAAAAATAATTATATTATTTTGAAACCATAATTCTCAAATGAAATCATTTGAGAGCATAAAATATTGAGCATTTCATTAAGTGAAGAAAAAATGCAATTTTTTAAAACTTTTCCAAACATCTTTAATTATAAACATAACATGCCACACTCTATCTCGTTTACTTTATAAGAGCCCATCCATTAAACATGGTATGATCTAAAATGATGAGCTAATTACCCTTCACTACGATGCCTTACAGCTTTTTGTAGTGCTACCACCAAAGAGAAATAATAGTAATAATAATAATGATAATAATAATAATAATAGGACAAGCTTGGCTAACCCATTTCTCACATAAACTCTCTTATAAATAGATAGAGGATGATCTTGAGGAGAGAGAACAAAGTTGTGATTATTTTCAATAAAAAAGACAAGTGAGAGAGAGAAAAAAAATTTAAGAAAGGGAGAGTGCCCATGAGAGGACACTTAGAAGCTAAGGGAGCTTACACAAAGCTAATGCTAATGAGAAAAGCATATCATTAAAAAATTTAAGTAAATCCAAAACTTATTTTTTCATGACAAATGAAGATGAGGGAGATGATGATAAGGGGGGAAAGAAAGTGGTTGGAAGAAAAACATCATGACAAGATTATTAATAATTTGGGTGAATTCAACTAAGTTTGTTCTTATAATATTGATATGAATAAATTATCCCAAAATCTAGTCTTAGCAAACAACTAAATATTTTAGAAAGTAGGTGTCACTTGTGACCCAAAGCCTACATTAGCATATAAAATTAACCAACTACTCAATTTAACCAAAATGACCAACCAACCCAAAATGACCAATGCTTAATTTGATACCAAATTGATAAATAAAAATTGTTTCTCTTGAGATAAGTGACTAATAAAGTTTACATTAAGTTTAATAAATTTTTTTCACTCATATTTAATCATATTTGTGATACATAGTTCCATAATTTGGTTTCATGCACAAATTTTATGGAACATAGCTTATGTTGAAGAATCATGATGCCATTAGATGATATTATTTTGAGTAAATTAAATGCCAATCATGACAAACTCTAAATAAGTATAAAGAGTTGTGCTGAAACAAAGTACATGATGAACCAAAGTTATGAATATGACATAAAATAATATACATAAGATGTAATGAGCACATGATAATGATATGCATTGATGCATATATGATGTTAGACATATGTCAATGAATATAAGATATTAGATATTTTGTAATCGATAACGTTGTGAGAACAAGCTAGACAAAATTAATGAAATTATATTAAAAATACTGTAACACTTTAATAAGAATGGTTATATTATTATACTTCTTAGTTTCATGTATTGAAAATTAAAAGATAAAATCAATTTTTTTATTATAATCAAGTGTAATAGACATCAAAATCAAGCAATGATACCAATTGATTGATATTATTTTAATAGAATGAGTGAGATATTTGTGACAATCAAGTAAAGCAAGACTTTTTAGTTAGTGCAATGATATTTGTGACAATCAGGTGAGACAAAATCTTTTTATTGGGCACTATTAATAATTTGTGAGAACAAGATAATGCAAAACCATTTAGTTAAGCACCATGTATTGATATTATTTGTAACAATTGAGTAGGGAAAACCCCTCATACTATTTATCATTCTAAGTGTATCTTTGTTGCATATATTTATTTTCACATGTAAGCTTAAAAGACATGATAAAATAAGACTTTTCATCATAATCAAGTTTATAATTAAATGGATAGTTGGGAAGCAATAAGCCCATTAAGAAAGATCACAAAAATCTAGAATAAATTGTATGGGACATTTTCAAAATAAGACATTTTTGTTGTGATACTTGATAATATTCTTATAGTTTATATGAAACATGATGTCCCCGTAATTGGATGGTTTTCACACATTATGGTTTTCTCTCATTCTTAATTGTTATTATCAAGTCTCATGAACTTGCTTTGCTTACATTCTCATAACATGATATTTTTTTTTGTACTAATTGTTATGATTATATGAATATTTTTTATTGATTTATATGAAGTATCTTTTGATGATATCTTACACATTCTTAGCTTCTTTTAATGTAACATTAACATGAATCATTAAAGTTATATCGATTAAAAGTTTAATTATAATATGTTTAGATAACATGGTTTTTTGGCTTGAAGTTATTATTTTTGACATAATAAGTCTATGGTAGACTTGCCTCTTATTACTCAATATTTTCTAAAAAAGATAATTTAATATTTTCATATGTACATATTGAAGACACCACTAGTCCCAAAGAGTATGGATGAAAAGTGGTGAGAAAAAGAGTTTTTAAAAAAATTTGAGTGCTCATGTATCTTTTTAATTATAAACTCATCATTTTATCAACAAAATAATTTTTGGTCATATATATATAATTATCTTTCTTAGAAATAAATAATTAATAATAAGAATTAAGCCCTAGTGAACAAAGAAGAGGAAAAGATGTTTAAGAAACTAAGGCCATCACACCATCCTTTAGAAGTTAAAGATATGATGAAGTTGATCCATTTAAGAGAGTGTGATGGAGTGCCTCTAGCTATAAACGTGCCATGAAGATTATGGATCAAGGATATTTTTGACAAATAATGAAAAAAATATTACTTTATTTACCAAAAGGTGCAAAGGGTGTCAAATTCATGCTCCCCTTTCATACAAATTATTCACAAAGATGGAAAAAATAATTATTTATTTATTCTTGTTAGACTATGGTATGAATTTCCATTTTTTATTTCCAAATGCTAGAAATGGAAGGAAGTTCCTTCTCATGGTGCTTAACAACCTTTAAAAATGGATCAAAGTGAAGCCTCTTATTGGCAAGACTATTAATAAGATTTAAAGTTTTCTTTAGACAAACATTTATAATAGGTTTAATAGTTAAATAACAATTGTTACAAATGACACAATAAAGTTCATATCTAAAGAATTTCTAGATTTATGCAAAATATATGATTGTTTTTTTAAGTATGCCTCAACTTCTCATCCTCACATAGATGGAAAGCCAAAGCAATGAACAAAGACATCATAAAAATTCTAAAGCCTTATTTTGATGATAAAAAAGGTGGGTGGGTAGATGAACTCCTCAACATATTGTGAGTGCATTGAAACACATTCTGCAGCACATCAAGTATTTCTAAGGATTCAAAGCTATAATCACTATCGAGGTCAATCACTTAACAAGTTCCAAAGCTTGAACTTGAAACTAGCACATAAAACGTTAGACTTAATCAAGGAAAAGTGTCTCAAAGACCATGTAAAGAAACTAAATATAAAGTAAAGTATGAAAAAATATTACATATTAAGAAATGTCCTTTCAAAGTCAAAGATTTGGTTCTTAGACAACGTAAGAGCTCTCAACACTAATAAATCCTCCATAAGCTTGCTCCAAACTAGAAGGAATTGTACTTGATCAAGGATATTCTAGGACCAAATGTCTATCAACTTCATAAAGAGAAAGATGTCGAGCTCCAACAATCAAAGAGTGGGGATCACTTAAAAAGGCTCTATATATGCTAAAAGTAACATACTTTTCTTCTTGCACTACCTATCAAAGGTATTATTTGACTTTTGCTAAAGTTATCAATAAAATTTCATACTTAGCAACATGATTTTACATTCTCAAGATTTTGTTAGCTTAAACAAAGTCAACTCTCTTTTTTTAATTATAATATTTAGATATCTTAAGAACTAATAAAATTGTACTTTAAAAGTACATACTTATTTGAGGGCTTACTAAAAATATTTTTATCTTAAAAGAAGTCATCTCTTGAGCTAATTCATCAATCAAAAGTTATTTGATGTCCTTTATCAAATTCCAAATTACTTGGGTTTTTATTTCTTTTGGTACAAAATCAACATAACTATTCTCACTTGACCTTGACAAATTAACTATTTAAGTTAATTACATCTAGTTTGTAGTTGAATATATTTCATCCTTACAATTCAATGTTAGTGATAATCATTCAATAATTGATATTCTCTTAAGACATGAAAACCTCATGGAAAATCCATTTATTGTTAAGTTTCTTAATCTAACCTTATCGAGTATGGATCATCATTTGAGATATGAAATTCTATCAAGAAAATATATGTCAAATCTATGTGAGTGCACCTAAAACTTAGTCCTTGAACTTTTTTAGTCAGACGATATATATCCAAAACCCTAGTCTTGCATTGATATTAAGCCCAAACCTACTTCAACAAATCCTTCAATGGGTCACAATAACTCGAAACAAGAAATGTATAAGAGGAGATCCATATTTAGATATTATAGAGCTAGTTGACAAGTTCTTTTGATGTTTATTTAGATAATTATATTTCATATGTTAATAACCCATGAGAATAGGCCCAATAATAGTTATTAGCATAATCAGTCCTAATCATTTCTTTATATTAAATGGTTTTTGAGCAATGCTCAAGTAATAAAAATGCAAGTGCCTTTTCATTACTTGACATAACCGTTTCAACTTGCTTTGGTTCACATCATTTGAATCAAATTTTGATTGAGTTAGACATCTATGTGAACTTTTTATTACATAGATCTTCATCACCATTCCATAGTAAGCATGCTTTGAGAAGCATAAATCTTACTTTCTCTTTTTATTTCCTTCTTTATTGTTCCATTACGTGAAGGCTACAAATAGCAAAAACAAATCTTCCTTTCCTTCCTAATTTCATCACTAACCCATTGTATGGAGGTTGAGAGTTTTTGCCTTTACATCTTATCTTGTTGCAAAGTGAAAATCTTATTTATAACTTTTAAGTATCTAAGTATTTCCCCTTTCATCATACCATTCACTTGGGAAAAGAAGTTTGTTTCATCTTGTTAAGTTAAGTTTTGACTTGTCATTTACTTTCTCTCCTTAAACATGAAACTCACTCTTGGAGATTGGATTCTTCTATTTAATTCTTTTACTTTATTCCTAAGCTTATAACTAAAACTCCAAAACTTAGAACCTTTTCAAGTAAGATAGCTCATTACAACAAATAACATAGCTCATTACCATGACCCTGTGTTTGGCAAAAAGAATCAATAAAAAAGGCATAATAAGATAACTTCTTAACCAATTACAGAGATAAAGAAAATGTCAACCTTGAAGAACTGTGAAAGCATGCATTGCAAATAGCATTAGCAATTCGATCATCAAACCATAGATTTTGTCGATGAAGATCACACAGTACAAAAAGTGACCTCCTCGCCCTTGTTCTTTTTCTCCCTTCAAACATGAAATTATACATCAGTTATTATAATCAACAAAATTAAGAAAAATCAGCAAAAATAGAGTATATATGACATCACACACCTATAGTAACGAGAAAAGGATATTTTGAAGCTTCCTATTTTTTGCTTCATTTCTATGATTTTTGTTCATGTGCCGAATGCAGTGCACAACATAAGAAATGCAAATTTTTTGAGGTTTTGATCACCAACGATCTGAAGGTCCATAAATAATTCAAGAGGCATATCCAACTCAACAGTCTAAGTATACAAATAAGCAAAACATAATTAAAAACATAAACTTTCAAAACAAACAAGAAAAATCAATAACATGCTAGAGAACTTTAATTTCTATATAATCATTGGAACAACATACCTCTTGAAATATTAAATAATATTATGAAAAAAATTCTATTATGGTTGTTTTAAGATCATTTGGTTTAAGCCCATAAACTTTCATAGCTTTTATCTAGGCATTTGAAGTTGGTAAAATATTTTACATAGGTCATTTCTCTTAGCTTATAGTATAAGCTTAAAAACACCACTTATCCATCTCTCCTACCCAATTCTTTCAGTTGACCTCTAGGCAACTCTATGGTGTATCTTTCCATTTATCCCAGACGCCACCCAACCATCTATTTCTATGACTTGTCCCTCTCCATTGTCCTCAAGGTAGCCAAACCATGGCAATGTATGTCCAAAATTGTGTTAAATCTAATGCTTAGGACTTCCTAGAAGCAATGCGTTATATTGTTGAAATATACCAACAGGTTAACAAAGATGATTATATTAACAATGAGTTAATTGAAAAAAGTAAGGATTCCTACAACATCATGGATGGATACGTATAATGAAATAATTTCAATAAGCTAGAATTAAATCACAAATTTGACTAAGTTAATTGACATCAAGATTCATAAGAAGATAAATGTTACTATTGTTCAACAAACAAGGCACATTGTCAAAAAACCAAGGTATTACCAATTTTAGGATTCAAACTTCAATACTGAAGTAAGAATTGAAATAGAAATGGGTTGATATAATTCTGGATAAGTCTATGAAAGACAATATAATGAATATTTATTATGAGATTAAAGAGCTTAATGAAGAACATAAAATGATGGTAACAGTTTCTTATTATTACTACAAGGAAAAAAAATTTTCTTAATTCTACAAGGGAATCATCATGAACTCAAATTAATTATTTATTATAATATTTCCCTCACAGGCTCAAAAAGCCATTAGAAAGGAAAAAAAGAAGGTAACATTGGACATTGAAATTATGAAAAACATGTATAACAAAGAAATGATGACTGTATATGGAGGCTTTATATTGATAAGGTATTAGAAAAGAATAAAAAGAAATTAAAATTGCATATATTAAAAATAATTTCGCGTACCTAAGGAGAACTTATTAAATATTTCTTAATTGTAATCGAATTTGATTATGGCTATGCTTTAAGTCATTGGATGTATTCGTAAACTTAATTTCAAAAATGTTTTCTACCTGTGCACCAAAAGCATCAAAAACATTTTGAAAATTTCTCACAACTCCCATTTTGCAAAAAAAAAGGTAATGCTTCATAAGTACTTTTGCACTTCTCCTTTTTTCAAACTTTCTGACAACATAAGCAATGAAAGATATCTTCAATTTTACATTAATTATTGATGTAATTATAAAATTCAAGATAAACTATTAGTATACATTTTTCTAATAATTTAATACCAATTGATAAGACTAAGTAAAGAGATAAAACAAAACTGAGACTAAGCAAATAGAGAAAACAAAACTGAGTCTATGAACAATGACTCTGAAGTTTAAATGGTATCACATTTTTAGTTCTTATAATAAATATATGGAATTAATATTTAAACAAGTAATTCCAAGAACATATTGATTGTAATGGTTATCATAAAAAAGGAACAATACAAAATTTAATTATTTTGAGCCTATAATTCAAAATGGTAGAAAAATTTAAAAAAATGTCACAAATATGATCCAAGCATTGAAAAAATAAGATGAAAATAAAACATACTTCTGAGTGTTGTGTATTCAAAATATCACTCTCAAGAATAAAGGCAAATTTATAAGATTACATGGTATCAAATGTCAATGTGTGAGTACAAAAACACAAATAGAATAATATCTATAGAGATAAAGCTTTTAAGTTTGAAGAGTAACTTACTATAAAGGAGAAAGTTGACATTTTACCAATTGAAGACAATTCTAAAGAAAATCAATCTAGATGATTTGGTTATATTAAGAAGTTCAGGTTGTGATTCTATAAGAGAAGTAGATTACGGAAATCTTTCCTGTACAAAAGGAAAAAATATAGAAAAAAATGACTATTAACTATTGGAAATGAATTTAACAACTTTGGATTCAGAAGAAAAGAAGTTAATGAATAGAAACAATAACATCTTTGAATCAATGTATCTGACCTCACTTGATGTGTTAAAGGACTGTTCTCATAATTATAATAATAGAATTTGAATTTAGTGTTGGCAACCTAAACCTTTTTAATATAAGAATGTAGCAAAAGAAATATACAACCTCACAAGAAACAGTTAAGATTCTATATTTAAGAAATCATGAGAAAAAAGCACTGTTTTGTTCTTTGTAGAGGGAAATCAAACTTTTACCTTGATCAACAACTAGAAAGGCCTAATCGAGTCTAACAACTTATCAACAATTACAATCTTCTCTTAAAGCTCAATAAAGTGAAAGTTTCCCATTTTATTCAGTGCCTAGCTCAAAATATAACTTTAATCAGTACAAACAAAAGATATTTCCAACCATTGAAATGCTGAACAAAAATATGTTGAATAATGGTGGCCCTCCAATTTGAAGTGTACCGAACACTATAACAGATTCTTCCAAAAATAAAATAAAATACCAAACCTTCTTATTTACAAGGAGGATGTTGGCTTGTGCTGGATTGGAATGAAGGGAAGACGAGAGGGTCTGAACTTCAGATTAAAGGAGATGAGAGACTAATGAGGAGATTGGGTGAGGGGTCGGGGATAGTATGGGGTCATGTGCACCAAGAACATCATGAGGTCACCGAGATCCTGCTTGACCACCGGATCCGACGACGAACTGAGTGCGGATTGCTGAAGGAAGCGATGTAAGGACGATTCGAAGTGGCGGTAGATAAGGAGAAGCTCTGCCTCGTATACTTCAGGGTCCAACTTCATCTTGGACTAAGGCAGAGGAAGGCTCAGCGCATCGGCTACCTTTCCAGATGCAGAGAAGGAATCCGATAAGAGGGTGTTCACTACCGTAGCCATTTCTACAGATCAATTAACAAAATCCTATTCAAAGGGAAGCTCATAAGAACCAAGCTAAGGAGCTTATGCGGTTTCGGGATGGCAAATTTTTAAATACAAAAGATAATTATTATATATTAATAATTCATTAAACAAAAGAAGGGAGTAATTTTTTGAATTTGATTGGCAACACTAGGATTTCTCTACACTTTAGTACGGGATTAGATCTTTTAAAATATTTTAATAAAAATAAATTTAATAATATATTTAATTAAAAGATTAAGATATTATTACTAAATTTCGAAATAATAATATTTTTTGTTATATTATGATTAAGTTATAATTTATCAATAAACACACCTTTATTGACAATATTTATTACAATTTTGAGATGCATAAATGTGCATCACAAATTTTTGTTATCAGTCTATAATATAATTATATAATAAATAATAGAGAAGTAAAATTTGAGAGCCTTTATAGATCATACCAACAGCTTGAGGTTGGATAATAAAGTCTTAGTTGCCATTGCTTACAATGGTATCGTCTAAAGAGATCATCCACAGGATTCATGCATCTCGTACCCATGTCTTGTGCATTAATCATTAACCACCATTACCTATAATGTTTTTACCCTCAAGACAATGCTTCTGGTAATGTTTTTACCTAAGGAGGTAAGTGTAAAGTTTAACAATCCTTTTGACAATGTCTTGTGTGGCCACATGCAACACAACCTCCAAGGAAATAAAATGAGAAAGATAATATTTGGTCATTCTTTGTCGATGCACAAACTCAAATAGGAAGTGACACTTAGGGTTTAATTGAAGGCAATAAATTTGCCTACTTGAAGAACAAACATTTTTCTAAAGAGAAATATAATTTCAGTTTATTCCCTTAGTTTTTATCGTCCTCCTTTGTGATTCTTGCCAAGTTATTACTTAATTTTTTTATAATTGCATTCAATAAGAATGTTTACTAAGTTTTTGTTGATTACCTTGAATCTAAATTTTATATTAACATCTTTTAACATCATTTGTAAGAAACTAAATAAGTAAGCTAGAATAGAGATTAAGAATATATGATATTATTATTTGAAAGAGAATCTCTCAAAAATTATGGTCAAGAATCAAGCAAAGATCCTTATATTTCCACCACATTAATTTGTAATGTTTCTCCTTCATCCACCAACAATCATTTCCATTAATTTTAACAACAAATAAGATATTATACCAAATTCTTGCTTCTTAAACTTTAAAGGGGCATATAAGGT
The DNA here is from genome assembly GCA_023846275.1 of Vanilla planifolia. Lineage (NCBI taxonomy): Eukaryota > Viridiplantae > Streptophyta > Magnoliopsida > Asparagales > Orchidaceae > Vanilla > Vanilla planifolia. The sequence goes on along the minus strand of JAIUJO010003828.1, from coordinate 28,947 downwards.
ATTTACTCTAGCAAGGTAGACAACACCAAACCCCTCTCTTCTAATCGAGAGCCACTTGAGGCTCTTGGTATCACTCCTTGACATATCACTTTGCTTCTTTTTTCACAAATCTTATATCTTATACTCCTTTACAACATTATCTTATTGACACCACAACAATGATTTATGAATCAAAGCCTACCACCTCTCCTCTAGTTAAATTTTTTTTGCCATTAACTTAATCTTAAATGTAACAACTCTCAAATCTCAAACTATAACAAATAGAAAAATTTTATATTCAAGTCAAAAAGATTGTGACGAAGTGTTATTAAACTTAATCAAAATATTTTCTTAAAATATGTTATTATTATATAAAAATATTAAAATGTATTATTTTTATATAAAAAATATTAAAATATATTGTTTTTATATGAAATTACTAAAATAACAATAAAGTACTCATAATATATCATAATTTAAAACTTAGTAAAAAAATATATTATTTGAATATATAAATAAATAAAACTCTTTGAAGACGAACTCAATGACATTCAGTTTGTAATTTTTAAAGATCTGAAAAATTTCTTATCAATTATTAAATATTCATGTATAAATGTAATTATCAAAATAACATGTAAGATAGTTTTGAAATTTTAGAAATTTCGATTTATGTCAAATCTAATTAGTAGTTAATAGATTTATAAATAATAAAATATAAAATACATCATCTTAAATTTATAATTTTAAGAATTTTTGCTTAAGTTAAAACTAATTAGTGAATAATAGATTTATAAATATATAAATATTAGATTTTGTTGGGGTATATATGTAATTTCTAGATATCATTATAGAAGAATATTAAATAAGATGATATATTTTTAAATAATAGAATATTTAGATGTTTTATGAAGATGTCATGTTGAAACCCATGGGAATAAGATTTTCAAATTCTCAACAATCATGGTACGGATAGGATAAAAATTGATTTTAAATGCCCTCACTTCCGAAGCTTAATTCAATATTGAGCTTTGAGGAGTTCAGGTCATCACGACCTTGTTGTTTCAACTTATAAATAGGTCTAGTGGGCCAAATAGAAGCTAAGTTCAAGTGAACTTAAGTGCTCCAATGAACTTTTTGATATAGGAAAACTGAGAAACAGAGTTGCCCTTAGAGGAGAGTTGCAAAGGTGGAGTCATCAATGATGTAAGTTTTTAGAACGACTAAGAAATGATGCAGGCTGGAAAATGGAGCAGGGAGATCGAAAGGAATGCAAAAAGTAAAAGTATTTTTGCTTTCTGCAGTCAGTTGATCTCACAGAAGACACAAAATTAATGGATATTCTGAGAAAATATAAGAAACTTTGGAGCAAGTGGGATGTGCATATTTTGATAATGGTAAGCCTCACGATACAAATTATGCTCATCTTTGATGGACGTTTGAGAAAGACCTCAAAGTCGACAACATGGATAAGAATGGCTGTTTGGAGCAACTATCTTTTGGCCAACTGGGTTGCTGACTACGTTCTTGGCTAGCTAAGCAGCAGCATGGACGACAACAGCAACAATGCCATCATCGCATGTGGAAGTATACAAGGTAATCGGAGACATGTTGAAGGAGATGACTGTCAAGGATGTTTTGGGCCTGACAAGCATGGAACTCAGCTATGCCTATGATGAGATGTACACAAAGGGCGTCGTTAATTGCTCACGTGTCGGCGTCATCCTCAGGGTGATCTGCTCCTCCTGTATCTTTCTCGCTTTCTTGTTGTTCTTTTTCTCCCCAAAGCATTGCTTTGAGACTACTAACATCACGATCACTTATGTCCTGCTTGGAGCTTCCATATGTCTTGATACCGTGGCTTCTCTCATGTTCGTGCTTTCCGATTGGTAGATGATCTTCCTTCTCAAATTTAAGAAATTTGGCAAGTGGAGTTTGCTTCTTGCCTAGCTCATTCTCAGAATAAGCAGAAGATTGTGGCGGGAAAGAAGATGGAGGCCTTCAGAGATGTCGCAACTCAACTTGATCACCAACTGCTTTAGGAATGCAGCAGCACAGCCAAAGGAACATGCATCACCAAACAATCCAAAGAACAGGAGGATAAACAAATGGGATGTAGAATAGAATCCAAGCTTAGACGACCCATTAGAGCATTTCAAGAGGCAACAGTATTGTTCCCGAGCTGGACCAGTGGATTTTGATACTACACTTCGTATTCACAGAAGTCAGTAAAGGCACCTCAACATCTTAGAGCTCGTCACTACAAATGCTCAGACACGCTTACAAATATCGTGGGGGCAGTTCAACAACTGTTCTATTCTTCTTTTTTTACAATTTTACTTTATTTTGGTATTTTTCTAAAAAACATTGCCTATGAATTTCATGTTTTTGTGCAAAAAATTAAATTATTTAGATAAAAAGTTTTCTTCTTATTAGTTCAAATAATTTTTATATTAAGCCAATTTTTTATTTCTACAAGACCTTCAAAATCCTTATACTTTTAAAATACCATTGATTTACAAACTACAAAAGATATCCAACTCATATGAATATGGTCATCTCTAAATAATAAATAATATCTATTTTTATTTTGAAATAAAATATTCATTAATTACTAATATCAACATTAACTAACTCAAGGGACTACATAACTCTCTAAAGCTTAAGAATGATGATTATTATTGCTTATCAAAAATATAACTTTCACAAATATAATCAACATTAAAAATAAAAAATATATCATTCAATATTTTTTATTTTATACCTTAAATTTAATAAAATACAAATAATCATTCTAATAATATCACAACTAAGATTTATTCTTAACCTCTACTTCAAATACATTACTTTTAATATGAAATTTTTTATTAAAAAGACCTCATTGACACAATTCATCCTCAAATATACAAAATAATGTTGTTATATTACTTATCTAATACTTAATAAACTGCAACCTAAAAATTCAAATACTAAACAAATATCATGCACCAATTTTTTTTGTCATTTATCCTTCGTTATCATTAAAAAAAGAGCTTTGACATCTATTCTATTAACTTATGCCTTTATTCATATTCACATAAAAATTTCTAGACTTTGAGACTTAAAAATGTCCACATCATTATAATATTAGAAGTTGAATATAAAAGTAAAATAAAATTCAAAACATTGTTTCAAGGCAGCCTTGGTTTACACATCCTTTACACCTCTTTAAAGGAAAAATATTAACTAATTCAAAATCTTAATCAATAATTAATGGCCTCATACAGTGCATATATATCTTTAATGATTTAGAAACTAATCAAAATGATAAATGGGAGGCTAAGTAAAGATATAGGTCTTACCAAAAAATGTGATCCCAGATTGCTGAAATCAATTGGAGTTCTCGAGCTTAACTTCCATGCTTTCCTTCTCCTACACTGCTTACCACCTTTTCTTTGCCACTTTTTTATCTTTTGATGAGAATGAGCTGCATTTGCTCTTTTGGCAGCCAGTGGCATTGCCTTTAAGTGCTGCTTCTGCCTATTGCTTAGCCCACCAGTCTGGTTAAACGATAATAGCAACTTATCTTAGGCTGACCTAGATAAAAATAAGCTTTGAAGTAACAAAATCACGTAACAAAACAAAAAAAACATGATGCTCTTGCAATTAAAAATGGCAAATGTAATTATGACATACCTTTTTTTGCTTCACGACAATTTTAACCTTGTACTTTTCTCTATCCCCTCTGTCTGCTCGAATGAGAGCTACTCTCTGTTTGATTTGGATCCTAAAATTGACGTTTCTGATTAAATCCTGAATTTACCATTCGAGATCAAACATTGCCGTTAGATCTAGGTGGCTATGATCTGGGCCATTGGATCCTACATCGGTTTCCTTGAATGTACCAAAATAATTTTATATTATGATAGTATTAGAAGTGCCCTAAATTCTTCTTCTTCCTCTGCTATTTCTTCCTCTTCTTCTTCTTCTTTCTTCTTCTTCTTCTTCTTCTTCGTCTTCTCTTTCTTCTTCTTCTTCTTTCTTTTTTTTTCTTCTTCTTTTTCTTCTTTCTTCCTCTTCTACTTCTTCTACTTCTTCCTACTTCTTCCTCTTTCTTCTTCTTCTTTCTATCCCTTCTTTGTTTTTCTTCTTTCTATCCCTTCTTCTTTGTTTTTCTTTCTTCTTCTTCTTCTATCTTTTTCTTCTTCTCTCTTCTTCTTTGTTTTCTATTTCTTATTCTTCTTTATTCTTATTCTTCTTCATCATCTAGTTTTTCTTCTTCTTCGTCTTCTTCTTCTACTACTTCTTTCTTCTACTTCTCCTTCTTTATTCTTTTTCTTCTTCTTCTTCTTCCTTCTTCTCCTTCTTTCTCTTTCTTCATCTTCTTTCTTCTTCTTCTTCTTCTTCTTCTTCTTCTTCTACTTCTTCTTCTTCTTCTTCTTCTTTATGATCATCTTCTTCTTCTTCTACTACTTTTTCTTCTTCTTCCTCTTCTTCTTCTTCTTCTTCTTCTTTCTTCTTTCTTCTTCATCATTCTTCTTCCTGTTTCATCCTCTTCTTTCTTCTTCTTCTTCTTCTCTCTTCATCATCTTTTTTCTTCTCATTCTTTCTTTTTCTACTTCTTCTACTTCTACCATCTTCTTCCTCTTATTCTTTCTTCTACTTCTTCTTTATTCCTATTTTTTCTTCTTCTTTCTTTGTTTTCCTCTTCTTCTGTTTTTCTTTCTTCTTCTACTTAGTTCTTCTTCTTTCTTCTTCTTCTTCTTCTTCTTTCTTCTTTTTCTTCTTTCTCCATTATTCTTCTTTCTTCTTCTTTATCTTTCTTCTTCTTTCTTCTTCTTACTTCTTCTTCTTCTTCTTCTTCTTCTATTTCTTCCTCTTCTTCTTCTTCTTATTTCTTCTTCTTCTTCTTCTTTTTCTTCTTCTTCTTCTTCTTTACTCTTCTTCTTCTACTTCTTCTTCCTACTTCTTCTTCTTCTTCTTTTTCTTCTTCTTCTTCTTCTTTGTTTTTCTATTTATTATTCTTCTTTCTTCTTATTGTTCTTCATCGTCTACTTTTTCTTCTTCTTCTTCTGCTTCTTCTACTTCTTCTTTCTCCTACTTCTCCTTCTTCTTTCTTTGTTTTCTTCTTCTTCTTCTTCTTCCTTCTTCTCCTTCTGCCACTTTCTTCATCTTCTTTCTTCTTCTTCTTCTTTCTTCCTCTTTTTTGTTCTTCTTCTTTTTTCTTCTTCTTTCTTCTTCTTCTTCTTCTTCTTCTTCTTCTTCTTCTTTTTGGTTTATCTTTCTTCTTCATCTTCTTTCTTTTTCTTTCTTCTTCTTCTTCTTCATTCTTTTATTTTTCTTCTTCTTATTATTCTTCTTCTAATTCATTTTTTCTTCCACTTCTTCTTCTTCTTCTTCTTCTTCTTCTTTCTTCTTCTTCTCCTTCTTCTTTCTTCTTCTTCTTCTTCTAGTTCTTCTTCTTCTTCTTCTTCTTCTTCTTCTTCTTCTTCTTCTTCTTCTTCTTTCTTCTTCATCATTCTTCTTCTTCTTTCTTCCCCTTTTTTCTTCTTCGTCTTCTTCTTTCTTTTTAATCTTTTTTCTTCTTCTTCTTTCTTCTACTTTATTCTTCTTCTTTTTCTTTTTTCTTCTTTTTTCTTTTACTTCTTTGTTCATCTTTGTTCTTTTATTCTTCTTCTTACATTTTCTTTTTGCATCTTCCTCTTCTTTTTCTTTTTCTTCTTCTTCTTCTTCTTCTTCTTTTTCTTCTTCTTCTTCTTGTTTTTTTTCTTCTTGTTCTATTGCCTATTCTTCTTCTTCTTCTTCTTCCTCTTATTCATGTTCTTCTTCTTCTTCTTCTTCTTCTACTTCTCCTTCTATTTCTTCTATCTTCTTCTTCTCATTTCTTCTACTTCTGCTTTCTTCTTCTTTCTTCATTTTCTTCTTCTTCTTCTTCTTTCTTCCTCTTTCCTCTTTTATCTTCTTCTTCTTCTTTCTTCTTCTTTCTTCTTCTTCTTCTTTTTCTTTTTCTTCTTTCTTTTTATTCTTCTTTCTTCTTCCTCTTCGTTCTTCTTCTTCTTCTTCTCCTTCTTTCTTCTTCTCCTTCCCTCTTCTACTTCCTTTTTATTCTTCTTCTTTCTCGTTTTTCTTTATCTTTCTCCTTCTTCTTTCTTCTTCTTCTTTTTTCTTCTTCTTTATTCAACTTTTTTCTACATCTTCCTCTACTTCTTCTTCTTCTCCTCTTGTTCTTCTTCTTTTTCTTCTTCTACTTTTTCTTCTTCTTCTTCTTCTTCTTTCTTCTTCTTTCCTCTTCTTCTTCTTCTTCTTCTTCTTCTTCTTTTCCTCTTCTTCATCTTATTATTCTACTTCTTCTTTTTCTTCTTCATCATCATCGTCTTCTAGTTCTACTTTCTTGTTTCTTCTTCTTCTTTTTCTTCTTCATTTTTCTTCTTATTTCTTCTTCTTCTTTCTTCTGTTATCTTCTTCTTTCTTCTTCTTTCTCCTTCTTTTTCTTTCTTCTTCTTGTTCCTTCTTCTCCTTTTTTTTCTTCTTTTTTCTTCTTCTTCTTTCTTCTTCTCTTTCTTCTTCTTCTTCTTCATCTCTCTTCTTCTTGCTTCTTCTTCTTCTTCTTCTTTTTCTTCTTTGTCTTCATCATCTTCTTCTTCTCCTTTCTTCTACTTTTTCTTTCTTCTTCTTCTTCTTTCTTCCTCTTCTTGTTTCTTTTTGTTTCTTGTTCTTCTTTCCTCTTTTTTTTCTTCTTCCCCTTCTTCTTCTTATATTTCTTCCTCTTCTTTTTCCTCTTCTTCTTTCCTCTTCTTCCTCTTCCTCTTCGTCTTCTTCTTCTTCATCCTCATCATCGTCAACTTCTTGTTCTGCTTATTCTTTTTCTTCTAGTTCCTCTTCTTCTTCTTCTTCTTTTTCTTTCTTGTTCTTCTTCTTTCTTTCCCTTCTTTCTTCTTCTTTCTTCTTCTTCTTCTTCTATCTTCAATTTTCTTCTTCTTCTTCTTCTCTTTTTCTTCCACTTCTTTCTTTTTCTTTCTTCTTCTTTCCTCTTCTTTTTCTTTCTCTTCTTTTCTCTTCTTTTTTCTTCTTTTTTCTTCTTCTTTCTTCATCTTTCTTCTTCCTCCTCCTCTTTTTCTTTCTTCATCTTTCTTCTTCATCATGTTCTTCTTCTACTTGTTCTTCTTCTTCTTCTTTCTTCTTCTACTCCTTCTTTCTTATTCTTCTTCTTCTTCTTCTTCTTGTTCTCTTTCTTCTTCTTCTTCTTCTTCTCGTTCTCTTTCTTCTTCTTCTTCTTCTTCATATTCTTCTTCTTCTTCTTCTTTCTTCTTCTTCTTCTTTTTCTTCTCCTTCTTTGTTCTTCTTCTTTCTCCTTTTTTTCCTTTTTCTTCTTCTTCTTCTTCTTTGTTCTTCTTTTTTCTTCTTCTTTCTTCTTCTTCTTCTTCTTCTTGCTTCTTCTTTTTTCGTCTTCTTTCTTCTTCTTCTTCTTTGTTCCCCTTATTTCTTTCCTCATATTTCATCTTTTTTACTTCTTCTTCTTCTTCTTTTCCTTTCTTCTTCTTTCCTCATCTATCTTTTCTTTTCTTCTTCTTCTTCTTGTTCTTCTACATCTTCTTGTTCTTCTTTATTTTCTTTTTCTTCTTCTTCTTCTTCCACTTCTTCATCTTTTTCTTACTTCTTCTTCTCCTTCTTCTTCTTTTTTCTTCTTCTTTCTTCTTCTTCTTTCTTCTTCATCTTTCTTCTTCCTCTTCCATCTTCTTCTTCTACATTCATGTTCTTTCTTCTTCATCATCTTTCTTCTATCTCTTCTTCTTCTTTCTTTCTTCTTCTTCTTTCTTCTTCTATCTTCTTCTTTCTTATTCTTCTTCTTCTACGTTTTTCTTCTTTCATATTTTTCTCCTTCTTCTTCTTCTTTTTCTTCTTCTTTTTCATCTTCTTCTTCTTCTTTCTTCTACTTCTCCTTCTTCTTCTACTTTCTTGTTTTTCTTCTTCTTCTTCTTCTTCTTTTACTTTTTCTTCTTCTACCTTCTTCTTCTCATACCTTCTTCTTTATCGTCTTCTTTCTTCTTCTTCTTTCTTCCTCTTCTTCTTTCATCCTCTTCTTCCTTCTTCCTCCTTTTTATTATTTTTCTTTCTTCTTCTTCTTCTTCTTCTATTTGTTTTTCTATCTTCTTTTTCTTTCTTTCTCTTTCTTATTCTTCTTCTTCTTTCATTCTCTTTCTTCTTCCTCTTCTTCCATTTCTTCTTCTTCTTTTTCGTCGTCTTCTTCTTCTTTTTCTTCTTTTACTTCTTATTCTTCTTCTTCTCCTTCCTCCTTTTGTTCTTGTTCCTTTTCTTCTTCTTCTACTTCTTCTTCTTCTTCTTCTTCCTTCTCTTCTTCTTCTTCATCTTCTTCTTCCCCAATCTTCTTCTTCTTCTTTCTTCTTCTTCTTTCTTCTTTCTTTGTCTTTCTTCTTCTTACTTCTTCTTTCTTCTTCTTCTTCTTCTCTTATTTCTTCCTCTTCCTCTTCTTCCATCTTCTACTTCTTGTTCTTCTTGTTCTTCTTCTTCTTCTTCTTCATGTTCTTCATCTTCTTCTTCTTCTTCTTCTTTCTTCTTCTTTTATCCTCTTCTTGCTTCTTCTTTTGCCTCCTTTTTCTCTTCTTGTTCTTCTACTTTTTTCTTCTACTTTCTTCTTCTTCGTCCTTTTTCTTTCTTCTTCTTCTTCTTTCCTTTTTTTTCTTCTTCTTATTCATTCATCTTCTACCTTCTTCTCTTTTCTGCTCTTCATTATCTTCTTCTTCTTCTTCTTCTTCTTCTTCTTCTTTTTCTTCTTCTTTCTCTTCCTTCTCCATCGTCTTCTTTCTTCTTCTTCTTTCTCTTGTTCTACTTTCTTGTTCTTTCTTCTTCTTCTTTCCTCTTCTTCTTCCACCTCTTTCGCCTCCTTTCCTATTTTTCTTCTTCTTCTTTTATTTCTTCTTCTTCTTCTTCTTTCTTGTTTCTTCTACTTCTCTTTCTTCTTCTTTCTTCTTTTACTTCTACGTCTTCTTTCTTTTCTTCTTCTACTTTTTCTTCCTACTTATGCCTCTTTCTTCTTCTTCTTCTTCCTCATCCTCTTCTTCGTCATCTCCTTTTTCTTCTTCTTCTTCTTCTTTATTCTTCTTGTTCTTACTTTTTCTCCCTTCTTCTTGCTCTTCTTCTTTCTTCTTATTCTTCTTCTTCATCTTTCTTCTTTTTCTTCTTCTTCTTTCCTCTTAATTTCTTCTTCTTCTTCTTCTTCTTCTTCTTCTTCAGCGGCTTCGAAAGATCCGTCTGGATGCATACCGAGCGTAGGAAGAGCGTTCCATTTTGGCAGTCCAGCCATCAAAGAGGACAGGATCTCCAATCGCCTTGGCAAGACGTTGTATGTTGTCAAGGGTCCCAGTAAATAAGAGGGAGACCCAGGAGACATACCCAGACCGGTGCTCGCATTGCAGAGGCAGAATTTTGCCCAAACTCGTGTGTCCAAATATCAAGCCCCATTGGCTTGGCCAGTGATCTGCCACGGGCCACCGAGCCAAACGTCGTTCCTATCATTGATGGAGTCAAAGTGCAAGAAGAAGCAGCTAGAGGACAAGTCGAAGACCTTGAAGTTCTTGTAGTGGCCCCATCTTTTGAGCAACACCCATGCGATGATGACAAAGGGAAGTGTATTCCCATAGACACGGTCAACCAAGTCAAATTTGTGAAATTCTATATGTTGCTGGCAAGCTTCCGATGACATGAGTACATCGCCTCCCTCAACGTAATCAGGAATGCCTGCGGCACGCTCCTTGACATTAATGTTCGTCGGCTGCATGAACGAGATCACCAGAGTACTATTGTTGGTGTTGTTGTTTGTGGTCAAGGCATCTCTGAAGCTCACCTTGGTTACGAAAGCCACACGATTCCCGACATCCCCTTCCACCTATTTCCCTCCACTGAGATTGCTCATCATGGGCTCCATCTCCATGTTTGCCGTGTCCTGTAGCTCCCACAAAGCAACACTTTGAGCAACCTTCCAGGCTATCCCCCCCTTAGCCCCATTAGCCTGAGGATCAGGGAACAAACCTGGAGTATCAATCTATTCCACCACAAACCCTGGATCATCCCCACCATCCAGTGCACTCCTCTAGCCCACAGGAATATCCCCCTCGATGTCAGAGATATGGAAAGGAGGTGAAATTTCACCAACGGCCCTTGTGCCTCCCCCAACCATAGAGGAGAAGCACTCCCGCACTCGGGAATTGCTCCCAGAAGTCCGCATCTTCCTATTGCTCCTATGGGTTTTGCTTCTTGCCATCTTCAGTTCAGCTAGGGCTATAGGTGTCACTAACCAAGCACGGGTACGATGTGGTGTAGTGCTCCGCAGGATAGGCAAGTAGTTTTAATCCTGTCCCAGCACTCTTGCTTTTGCTGGGTCTAGAATTCAAATTTGAATTCTCGGATCCACGTGCCCCGACAAACAATCTGCAATGGTCGAGAGCTTCACGTGACCTATGCGCTTGCGACCGTTAGCTGTTGTACACTACCAGCTGTGCGCTGACCACAACCATCGATCTGCTGTGTCGCGCCCACCGGTTGCACCGCCCCACCAGATTCGAATATCGGTTACGCCGGTCCCCGAGTCACCGCTCCCGTACTCCCGACACCAGCACCGGAATGCAGACACTCGGATGTGGCTCGCACCACCACACCCAATATGCCTCCCGTCGCTGGCCCAGGCACTTACTCACGTCGCAATCTCCCGGCTCATACCACCTTCCCTTGCTCCCGTCACTAGCTCCAGACTGTGGTCTCCGACGGTTCCGTCACCGACTGCTTTCGTCACTCCTGTGTTGCTCCTATTTAAAGGCTTAGGACTAACTAGGTCACCCGCTGCCTTCATCGCTCCTACGTTGCTCCTGTTTAAAGGCTTAAGACTAACTAGGTCATTTCCTTGTTTGGAGGGAGAAGTTAAACACTAAGTAAGAAGTGAAATTATTACATTACATTGATTTGGCATTATTACATTAATTTAATTTATCACATTTCAACTTTAAAATACACCAACATAATAAGAAAATAATAATTTTATTATTATTTGTTAGTTTTTAATTTCATAATTCATATTAATTACTAGTGAGTTTTGACGAAGAAGAAAATTATGATGCTTGACTAACCTCGAGAGGCTCGGTCAAGTTAAATCTTTATTTTATTTCTTTTGAATATTTAAATTTTTATTATTTTTTTACACTTTACATGTCGTTTTGATTCATGCATGATTTATTGATTGAGAATGTTATAGTTGCACTCCTTAATATCTTTGAAATATCATTCCATTATAATGTAAGCCATTTCTTCAAAGGTTTATCTATAATATTACTATATTACTATATAACACTAAATCTCCTCTCTTGTGATATTTTTATCATATTGATTATATTATTTTACCAATCATAAATTAATCTCATTTAAACTTTAATAAATATTTTCTTATTTTTAAAAAATAAGTTAATTTTTATTTTGGACTATTTAATTTGATAATTTGTAGTAATTCAAAATGAAGCATGATCAAAATGAATAGGATGTCTTTGGTCTCATATCAACTAGCTCAATGAAATTAATTATTATTTTTTAATTTTTTTTCAAAAGCTGGCATGCTTTATGAGGAATTTTAATTCTTGCCTTGTTTGACAATTAAAGATTTTTTGTTTATCTCCATAGTAACTTAGAATGAAACATTTTTGTAGAAAGTTTTTCATTTTTTAAAATTTTTCAATTTTATTTTGTTACATTACCATATAACCTGAAATCTTTTCTCCTGTGGCATTACACCACTTCTATTTGGCTAGTATATTTCTTGAATTTATCTAATTTTAAATTTAATATATATTTACTTAAAATAAAGAAACATAATTGTTATTTATGATTGCTTAAGTAAATCACAATACTTTAGAATGAGTTCTAAACAAGATGAAACCAAAGTCATGGCACTAATCTCAACAATCTCTATCATATTAAATATTAGTTATTTATACTTTTGAATTTTTTTATTATTATGACTCTTTTTACAAGTAATTTTGATTCATACATAACTTTACCATCGATGATATTACACTCGATCTCTTCAGTATCTTTAAATGCACCTTTCACATGCAATTTATGTTATCTTTTCCAAACCTTTGCTTTAATTGTTTTATATTACATGGAATCTATAATTATCATCTCATGTGACCTTTATATATTCTTTTCATTTTATACCTTATTTTAATTTACCTAATTTAGCTTTAAGATATCTTTATTTAATATAAAAATAATTTTTTTTATTTATGCTAATTTACATTAGTAGTTTGTAGTAAATGAAAATTAAATCTGATATAGACAAAAATGATGTCATTTAACATGCCATGACATGCTATATCAAATTAAATATTTGTTTTCAAAATATTTTATTTTCCTTGATTTTGTTAGGCTTAATAGGTCATTTTGATACATATCTAATTTGATGATGTAGGATATTGCACTTAATCTCCTTGATATTTTTAAAACTAACTTTTTGGTGTAGTTTTTCTCATTTCTTCAAATGATTTAATTTAATTTAGTTATATTAATAAGCTACTTTGAACTTGTGTGATGTACATATTACCATTTTTTTTGTTATATTATTATTATTCAATAGATCTTATTTTAGCTTTAATATATATTTTCTTAATATCAAAATAATAATATATTACAATTTATGCTTATCGACTTTAGTATATTCAAGAGAAACAAGTCTTTTTTGTTTTTTTATGTCATATTAAATAAATTGTTCATTTTTTATATCTATATTTTCAAAGGGTTTGGCTTGCTTTATAAGAATTTTTATTGATACATGATTTGACTTGATGAATTCACCTTGGATCTAAAAAGTATTTTTGAATAGAACTTTCCTATATAATTTATCAGATTTTCTTTCTATCTATATCTACATATTTTCTTATGTAGTCGTAATATTATTTTTATTTTGTCATATTACAATTCTTTCATTAGAAATTCCTTATAACTCCTAACAAAATTTCATCAATCTAAAATAAGCATCATTGCACTCATGTTGATGAGCACTTTCACATTAATTATTTGTTTTTAAATTTTGAATATTTTATTTTTTATAAAGTTTTGTTGAGTATGTTGCACTTCATTACCTTAGTATAATGGAATGCAATTTGTTTTGTAACTTTAGCATGCCATTGACCTCATTTATTCAAAGTTTTCACTTTGATTGGGTGGATTACCATTATACCATAATGCTTGCATCAGGTAACCTTTACAACGATTTCAATTTATTGGGTAACATTTATGCCACTTTGATTTTTTTTATTATATCACTTCAATTTATCTCAATTAAAATTCAAATTATATGTACTTATTATTAAAATAAAATTATTACTATTTATGGTTATTCGTTTTTGAAATATGTAGTAATTCCAAATGTTCTCTTATGAAGATGAGGACAATATTGTTGGACTTATGCAGACTAGCTCTATCTAACAAAATAATTTTCAATATATTTTTAGTTATTTTATTTTCTAAGGTTTTGGCAAAAAAGAAAACATTTCTTTATGTCCCAAATTTGAGAAAAGAAGATATTATATGAGATTTTAATTCTTAAATGACTGATGATCATTGTGTTTATGCTCAACCTCATTTTATCATGGATTTCAACATTCTAGTATAATTTAACTTATTCTTTCAAATGTTTTTTTTTTATTTTGCTGAAATACTTTATAAATTAAAACCTAATCTCGAGTGACCTTTACATCCATATGAGTCGATTAAATTAAATTTCTATAATTCATCTCAATTCAACATTAATTTATATATATAATTGATATTAAAATAATAATTAATATTATTTATGCTTTTTCTTTTTGTCATTTGTTCGAATTCTTAGAAAGGTATGACAAAGAAGAAATTAATGTCGTTGCAGTCATCTTGATGACCTCTTTTAAAAAACATATTCTTTTTTTAGAAATGTTTTTTTTATTTTTGTATGAATTACAAGTCATTTCTAATCATAAAAGGTTTGAAAGTTGATTTTACACTTTATTTTCCTAATATTTTTTAATGCAACTTTCAAATGTAATTTATCTCATTTATTTCAAATTTTTTATTTTACTTTGGTTATATTAGTATGTCATTTTAAGTTTAGAATTGTATGACCATTATTTTAATTTCATTTTGTTATGTTATAGTAATTTAATTTTGCTCATTCAATTTATACCATATTTGAAGATAGAGATTGTTATCTTCTCTCCCCTAAATATTTTGGAATAAAAATTTCTTGTGCAAACTATCTCATTTCCTCAAAGGTTTTGGTTTTATTTGCTTATATTAATATGAAACTCTAACTCACCTCTCTTGTGAACCCTAGTGCCTTTGATTCAGTAATATTATGCTTCTTTAATTTATCTCATTTTATTTTTAATATATATTTTCTTAATGTTAAAATAAAAATTCATTATTTGTTATTTTATTTACATTAGTACTTTGTTGTATTCTTAATCAAGTGTAATAGAGACAAAACTAAATTCTTAGAACTCATCTTCATATGCTCTACCCAAATAAATCTATAAACAAGTTTCAAATTGTATCTAATTTAATTATTGATTACCTTATGCATGATCTATTTTGGATCTTGAATAAATAATTATTTACTTTCTTCAAATTTTTTCTCTTTTATTTTTCTATATTTCTATGTTTCTAAAGATCTCTACTCACATGACATATCGCTAACTTTTACTTGGTTATATTATATTGCTTTAATTTATCATATTTTGTAACTAATAAATTTTGAAAAAATATTTTATTATTATTTAAGCTTTTTAGTTACTAAATAATTACAATTTGAAACATTATTTAATTGAGAAAATATAATTATTAAACTCATCTAAACCAACTTTATGCTATTTAATATTCCTTTTTTGAAACTAATTTTGTTTCTATTATTTTGCATTAATTTTGGAAATTTTAATTTATTATTAACATGATTATTGAGGATGTTATAATTGATAACTTTTGTACGTTGGAATGGTTCATTCTCATGCAATTTATATAGTTTCTTCAATTTGTTTACTTCAATTTAGTTATACTACTTTGTAACTCTATATATACCCTCTTATGTACCTTACATAGATTCATTTTTGTTAATTTGCATTGCCTTAATATATCTCATTCAAGTTTTAACATATTTTTACTTTTAATTAAAGTAATGATTTTTTTACTTATGCTAATTTATTTTTTTAACTAAGAGTAATTCCAATCAGAAGTTGTTCGACTCATATAAATGATCTCTATATAGTTAAATACTTAACTACAAATTTTTTAAAAATTTTATTATCTATGTTATTGACACATTTTATGAGAGAATCCATTCTTGCAAAATTTAATGGTCACGTACATTACACTTACTCATTTAAGTATCTTGAAATGGAACTTTCTTATGTAATTATCTTCTTTTCTCAACTTTTTACTTTGATTTGGTCAATTAACTTTGCAACTCTAAGAAGTAACTCTATCCAATTAAAATTTTAGTTCTATATTTTAAAATATTTTATTTTCTTATATTTTTGCATGATTTGCATAACATTTTAATTCATACAAAATTTGTTGACCAAAAATATTACACTCAATCTTCTTTCTACGTTTTATTTCAACTTTCCTATAAAATGTATCACATTTCTTTAACTAATTTACATTGATATTGTCATATTACTATGTAACTATAAATATCTCTAATGTAACCTCTACATCACTTTGATTTGGTTGTATTACATTGGTTGAATTAATCTTATTACAACTTTAATATATGTTCACTCAAATTTGAAATAATAATTTGTTAATATTTTTTCTTACTCAATTTGGCACAGAATAATTTAAAATGATCTCTAATTGAGAGGTAACAAATAACATTATGCTAGTCTTTTTATGACATTTTGGTTCGTATTTAATTTCATGATTGAGAAAGTTACACTTGACTTGCTTAGTATTTTGGAATAAAATTTCACATACAATTTATCATATTTCTTCAAATTTTTTACTTCTATTTTGTGATAATATAATTTATCTTTAAATCGCGTCTTGTTTTAACATATAAGGATTTTATTTTGTGACATTAAATTTCTTTAATTCAGTAATTTTTATCTGTAATATTTTTTCCTTTGTGATAAAATTATAATTTATTATTATTTTTGCTTATTTCCTTTGATAATTTATAGTGATTCCAAACATGTTTTTATCGAGACTTACAAATGCTATTGGACTCACTTGATGAACTTTAGACAACTAAATATTCATTTAATATTTTAAATATTTGATTTTTTTTAATATTTTTACATTCTATACATGAGATTTTGATTAGTACTTGATATGATAATTAATAATATTAAACTACATCTACTTAGTGTCTTGGAAAGAAACAATTGCATATAATTTAAATAATTTGTTCAATTTTTCTTATTTTGTTATATAAATATAAAGCTCTATTTCTCCTCTCATGTTGGGCATAAATAACATCAATTTGGTTCTATTACATTGTATTAATATCTCGTTTAAACTTTAACATGAATTAGTTTTACGTAAAAAATCTAATTTATGATTATTACTTACATTGGTCTTTCATAGTATTCCGAATGAGGTTCATTTGAGAAGAAAAAATGGCACTAGACTCATCCCAACGTGATCTATCTATTTTGATATTGCTTTATACATTTTTTATGTCTAGTTATTAAGGTTTTGGCAAACGTTTTGAGACATTTAATTTGTTCATAAGTTTATGATTAAGGATGTTATGGTTGATGTTCCTATTATCCTAGAATGCAACTTTATAGTACAATTTAAGTTATTTCAAAATTTTTCTTTTATTTTATTATACTACTATGAGACTCTAATACTTCACTCTTATGACAAACCACTTTAATTTTGTTATATTACATAGCCTCAATATTTTTAATTTTATCTTTAATATATATTTGCTTAGCATAAAAATTTA
The DNA here is from genome assembly GCA_023846275.1 of Vanilla planifolia. Lineage (NCBI taxonomy): Eukaryota > Viridiplantae > Streptophyta > Magnoliopsida > Asparagales > Orchidaceae > Vanilla > Vanilla planifolia. The sequence continues at coordinate 12,005 of JAIUJO010003828.1, read as the reverse complement.
TTATTTTTTATGCTTTATTACTTTTTAATTTTGTTGAACTTCTAGATGATGTCTAAGGCAAAATAATCTTTTTTAGACTCATCTTAACTTACTCTATCAAGTTAAATATTTACTTCTACAATTTTATATAATTTAATTTCCATGTTTTGGTAAGTTTTATATTGCATTTTGATTTGTAACATACTTGATGGTCAAAGATGCTACACTTAATCTTCTTAGTGTCTTAAACTATGACTTTTACATATAATTTATCTTACTTTCAAAAAGTTTTAAATTGATATATTTAGATTATGATGTAACTCTAAATCCAATCTCAGGTGACCTTTACATCATTTTTGCAAAATTTGGTAATATTGCTTCAATTTATCGTAATTTAACTTCAATAAAATAATTTTTAATGAAAAAATAATAAATGGTTATCATTTATGCTTATTTATTTTAGTAATTCACAATAATTCCAAAATAGTTATGATCAAGATGACACAAATCACATTTGAACCATCATGATGGGCTCTATTCAATTAAATATTCAATTCTATATTTTACTTATTTTTTAAATTTAAGGTCATCGAATATTTTGTGCAACATATTAAAACATAAATGATTTCATGATTGAGTCTGTAAAACTTGATCTCCCTAGTATATTAGAATATAACTTTTCTTAGAAAATTTATCTCTTTTAATTATCTTTTCCTCAACTTTGGTATATTATTATATAGCTCTAAATCTCTTTTGATGTAACATTTATATCACTTTCATTATGTCATATACTTTGATTTGATTTATCTTATTTCAAAATTAAAATATATTTATGTAACATAAAAATAATACTTTACTATTATTTATGCATTTGTACCTTTATAATTTTTATTTATTCAAAAATGGTCTGATCCAGAGAAAAAAGGTTAGTCAACTCATGAGTATGAGCTCTATCCAATTAAATATTTATTTTTTAATTTAAATTATTTTAATTTTCATAAGGTATTTTTATTTATATATGATTTGATGATAGATGATGTTACACTTGTTTGCCATAGTATCTTGCAATATAGCTTTCTGGTATAATTTATTATTTCATCAAATTATTTTCTTTGATTTTATTTTTTTAATACTTAGCTATATATGTCATTTAATGAAACCTTTATGTTGCATTTATGTTTTAACTACAATTTGTCTTATTTTTATATTTAATATAAATTTACTTAACATTTAAATACTAATATGTTGTCATTTAAGCACTTTATATTCATAATTTATAGTAATTCCAAATGATATCTAATTAAGTTGACACAAAGTTAGTTGGACTCATCTTAATGTGCTTTATCTAATGAAATATTCATTTTTTTATGTTTCAACATATTTTATTTCTTAAGGATTTGGTAACCTTTACAATGTATTATTATTTCTACCTAATTTTTTGATCAAGCATATCACACTTGATCTCTTTAATATCCTAGAATGCAACTTCCCCAAAAATGTTTTCTCATTTTTTGAAATATTTTCCTATGATTTGGAAATCTTTCCATGTATATCTAAATCTCTTCTCATTTCACCTTTATATAGCTTTGAATTGGTTATATTACATTAAATAAATTTATCTCATTTTACAATGGATATATGCTTTTGTTATATTAAAATAATACTTTACTATTATTTATGCATATTTTTTTGTAGTTCATAATAATTTTAAGCAAGTTACAATCAAGGTAGAAGAAATGTCATCAGGCTTGACTTAATAAACATTAACTATTAAATATTGATTTTTAAATATTTAAATATTTTCCATTAGATGTTACATCTTTATGATATATACATATGGCTAATTTTATTATTTAAGTTATTACATCTGATATCTTTAGTATATTAGAATGTGACATTATCTGTCTAATTTAACTCATTCCAAATTCTTCACTTTGACTTGATAATGTTACTATGTAACTCTAAACCTTCTGTCATATAATGCTTTTACCATTTTGATTTGGATTTACTACACAACTTCAATTTATCTCATCTAGCATTAATATATTTTTTTAATTAATATAGAAACTATTAACTATTATTATTAATGTTTCTTTTGTAGTTTGTAGTAACTAAAATTGTGATTCGTATATGATTTAACAATTGAGAATGATACACTTAATCTCTTTATTATCTTTGAGTACCATAGTCGACAACAATTTATATCATTTTTCAAAATTTTTAGCTTTAATTTGGTCATAATACTAGGATACTCTAGTTCTCCTCTCATGTTACCTTTATAAATCTTTGATTTTGTTATACTATATTTCTTAAATTAAACTTTGTTGAACTTCAATATATGCTTACTTATTATTAAAATAGAAGTTTATTTTTTTGCATATTAAGTTTTTAAAATCATAATAATTACAAACAATATCTAATCAATATAAGACAAATGTCATTGGAAACATCTAAGTAAGCTAAATCTAACTTAATTATATTTTTTAGTATTTAATTTCTACAGCTTTGCTTATTTGTAAGATATTTTGATTCATACTTGATTTGATAAGCGAAAATGTTACACTTGATCTTTTTATTATTTGGGAATGCAACTTTCTCATACAATTTATCTCTTTTTTAAAATGTTTTGATTTATTTTTTTCCATTTCGTCAAAATCTCTTCTCATTTAACATTTACATTGCCTTCATTTGTCCGTAGTACATAACTCCAATTTAATGCTTTTTAAATTTAATTTATATTTGCGAAATATTAAAAATAATTTTTTTATTATTTATGCTTATTTACATAATTAATATGGAGTAATTATTTTGAGGGGTTTAAATAATTATTTCTTTTTAATTACTACATTTATTATGATTTTGGCATGCTTTATGAGGTATTTTGATTATTACTTTATCTGATGATTAAGAATGTTAGACTCAATCTCTTAAGTATCTTGGATAAGAACTATTTTAAATAATTTATATTGTTTTTAAAATTTTTCTCTTAATTTATTATATTATTATTTTACTATAAGTATCCTTCATTATGATATTTAAATTACCTTCATTTGGTTGTATTACTTTTCTTAAATTTTTCTTATTAATCATTAATTGATTTTTATTTAATATCAAAGCTATAATTTATTATTATTTTTGCTTATTTCATTTGACAACTCTTAGTGAATTTAATGTTGTCTGCTCAAGATGATACGAATATCATTGGACTCATCTTGATGAGCTCGATCCAATTAAAGTTTTATTTTTATATTTTCTAATATTTTATATTTAAGGCTCATGATATCCTTTATTAGATATTTCAATTTTTATCATGTTTAGCAATCAAGTTTGTTAGCTTCATCTCTTTAGTATCTTAAAATACAACTTTCATACATAATTTCTAATTTATTCAAATTTAAAATTTTTCCTTTAGATATATTACTATGTAACTCGAAATGTATTCTACTGTGACATTGACAATGCTTTGATTTGGTAATTTTTTAATTCTTTTAATTTATTTAATTTTGACTTTCATATATATAACTTAATATTAAAATAATAAATTTTTTCTTTATTTTTCTAGGAATTCTTAGTTACTCAAAATAAGCTTTGGTTAAGATGAGCAAGCATCGTTTGATTTGTTTCATAAGCTTTATCTAACTAATTATTTTTTATATTTTAAAATATTTAGTTTTTTGGGATTCTTACATGCACTTTGAAATATTTTAATTCATACTAGATTTTATAACAGAGGATGCTACACACTATCTCATCAGTTTTGTGTAATAAAATGTTCTCTTATAATTTATCATAGTTTTTTAAAAAAATTTCTTACAATTTTTTATATTATTATGTAACTCTAAATCTCCTCCCATGTAACATTTACATTATTTTTATTTAGTTATATTATTTTTCTTTTCTTTAATTAATTTCAACTTCAAAATATATTATCTTTTATATAAAATAACAATTTATCATTAATTAGTCATAACTACTTCATTAATTTGTAGTACTTCAAAAAGTGGTATGGTCCAAATAAATTTTAATTTTTATATTTTTAATGTTTTATTTTCAAAGGTTATGTACCTTTTATGCTATTTTTTTTATTTAACGATTTTATGATCATAGTTATTTCACTCAATTTACTTCATATCTAAAAATATAACTTTTTATTGTAAATGAATTGATTTCCCCAACTTTTTTGCTTTGGTAATGTTACATTATGTTACTTCAATTTATCTTATTTTAACTGTAATATATATTTACTTTATGTTAAAGTAATGATTTAATAATATTTATATTTCTTTACATTAGTAATTTTAAAATATTTTATTTTTAATTTTTTTATCGACATACAAGTTAATTTGATTCTTATATGATTACAGGATCATGGATGTTACACACGATCATGTTACCATTTTGTAATGCAACTTTTCTATGCAATTTTATCTTTTTTATAAATGTTTTCACTTTGATTTTATTATATTATAATGAAACTCTAATTCTCTTCTCAAGTGACCCTAACATTTCCTTGATTTGTTTAAATTATATTGTTTGAATTTGTCATATCTAAATCTTAATATTTTTTTTCATTAATATTAATATATTAATTAATTTTTTAATTCTTATTGACTTTAGTAATATATTTTAATTTGAAACAATAGTTGATCGAGATGAAACAAGCTTTATTGCAGTCACCTTCATAAACTATTTCTATTAAAAATCATATCTTTTTTAAAATGTTTTACTTTCGATTTTTTTTGCGTAACCTATGAGATATTTTCATTTTGTATTTGATTTCTTAATTGAGGATGTTACACTTGATGTCTTAATATAATGGAAAGCAACTTTCACTTGTAATTTATCTAATTTCTTGAAATTATCTTCTTTGATTTGCAAATATTACTATATAACTCTAAATGTACTATCTTGTGACCATTAGATTGATTTTGATTGGTAATATTATGTTATTTCAATTTATCTTATTTTAGATCTAATATATTTTTACTTAATATTAAAAATTTAATTTTTTATTTTCCTATCTACTTTATAATTCGTAGTAATTCAAAATGAGATCGTATAAAATAATTTTTTTAGATTCATCTTGTTGAGATATATTTTATTAGATATTCATTTTAAATTTTTTTAGGATTTTTCATCTTAATGACACATTTCAACTCCTACCATATTTAATAATCAAGGATGCTGCACTATATCATTAACTAACTTAATATTCAACTTTCCTTCATAATGTTTGTCATTTTTCATGTTTTTCATTTTGATTAGGTTGTGATATTACTAATTATATATCTTCTTTCATATCACATTTACACTACTTTGAATTGTGCTATGCTTTAGTTTAACCCAATTAAACTTTAACATTAATTTGCTAAATTTTAAAATATTTGTTTCTTATTATTTAAGAAAATAAAAGTAAAAGAACTTAACAAATAAGATAAGTTGTATAAAAAGTTGTTTTCAAGGATATTAAAAAAAGTGTAACATCCTTGATTGCTAAATAAAGTACAAAATGAAATATCTTACAAAATATTTGTAAATCCTATAAAATAAATTGTTTTAAAATATTAAATTTATTTTTTATTAGATACAACTTATTGAGAAGACTCTAATGACATTTGATTCATCTCAATAGTACCTTATTTGGAGTTACCATAAACTTCCAAAGTAAAAAAGCACAAATAATATTAAATTAATATTTTAATATTCAGTAAATATATATTAAAACTAAATTAAAATAAATTAAAGAAACATAATTTAACCAAATTAAAGCAATACAAAGGTAACATTAGAGGAGATTTTGAAATATATAGTAATATATGCTAAATGAAAGTGAAATATTTGAAGAAATTTGATAGATTACTTGGGAAAGTTACTTCTAAGAGACTAAGGAGATTGAGTGTGTCATTCTTGATCATTAAGTTAGGTATGAATGTAAATGTCTCCTAAAACATGTTAAAATCTAGTAAAGATATTTAAAGATAAAAAAAATATCTAATTAGATAAAGGTCATCGACATGAGTCCAATGTCATTTGTTTCACCTAAATCGAACTTCATTAGAAATTACTACTAATTACCAAAGTAAATAATAATAAATTATTTTTTGATATTTAGTAGATATATTTCAAATCTTGAAGAAGACATCTTAAAATAATGTAATAGGACCAAATCAAAGTGATGGAAAGGTAACATATTAGAAGAATTAGAGTTTCATAATAATTTAACAAAATTAAAGTTAAAAGTTTTAAAAATTTAGATAAATAATATTAGAAAGTTGAATTCTAAGATACTAAGGAGATCGAGTGGACTATAATCGACCATCTAATATGGTAGCAACAAAAATTTATCATAAAATATAGCAAATATTAAAAAATAAAAATTTTAAAAAATAAATATAATTTTTATTAAATGGACCTCGCTGAAAAGATCGAGTGTAATATAATTGAATATAAAATCTTGTAGAAATAAAAGTATTTGTAAAACATGCCAAAATAATTCAAAATAAAATATTTAGAAAATAAAAAAGAAATCTTAATTGTACAGAGCTCATTGAGATGTGCATACCACTATTATTTTTTCTTGATCAAACCTTACTTCAAATTATATAAATATCAAATATATATATATATATAACAAATAAAAAATTATTATTTTAATGTTTAGTTAGATATTAAAGCTTAAATAAGACATATTTAAGCAATTTAATTTAATTAAATCAATGTGATATAAAGTTCACATAAGAAAGGAAATAAAGTTTCACAGTGATATAATAAAATCAAAGTAAAAGAATTGAAAACAACTAATAAATTGTTAGAGAAAGCTGCTTTCCACGATGCTAAGAAGTTTGAGCATACTATAATCTATCATTAAATCTAGTATGAATAAAAACACCTCTTTGTGAAATCGTAAAAAGTAAAATATTTAAAAATATAAAAATAATATTAAATTAAGTAGAGTTTGTCAATCTGAGTTAACAACATTTGTTCCAATCAGTCATACCTTGTTTTGAATTACTACAAATTTTAAAAATAAATTGGCACAAATAATTACCAATTATTATTATTATAATATTAATTAAATATTTATTAAAGCAAACATTAGATAGATTTAAGAAATATAATATAACAAATATAAATATAATGTAAATGTCACAATAAAGGAGATTTTTATTTGCATAATAATATAACAAAATAAAAGTCAAAAAAAATATTTGAAGATATGAGATAAATTGTAAAAGAATGATGCAATCCATGATACTATGAACAATAAGTGCAACATCTTGATGTAAAACAAGTGTTTATAAGTCTCACAAAAGAGAGGGTGAGTTAAGGATTTTCAAATATTTTAGTTTTTTTGGATTATTTTTTAATTCAAAATTTATTTATAAAAATAATTTTAAGTTTGTTGAAAACTTTGATTAGTTTTAAATTTTTATGATTAATAAAAAAATGAAAATTTAAAAAACTAAAATGGTACATCAAAATATTTAGGTCCTTCAACCCAAATTAGAACTTTCATCTACCTTTATCTAAGGTTGAGAAATACTCCAATATTAAACAAGTCACAACTTAAGGTTTTTCTTTATGATTTACCTCTAACCTACTTGAGATTTTTTTTGTAGTTCACCTCAAACCTACTTAAAGTTTTCTTTACAGTTAACATCCAACCAACTTGAGGATTTCCTTATAATTCTCCTTCAACCTACTAGCATTTGTAGTTCATATATAACTAGAGTTTTTTAAAGCTTAACTTTAACATGGTTGTTTATTAAAGAAATTCAAACTTAGGCTTTCAAAAATGGCAAGCCATCAAACTCAAAAGAAAAGGAAAATTCAATAAAGAAAAATATTTTTTATAAAAATTTCATTAAATAAAACTTGATGGATAAATCTAAAAGTGTTTGTACTATCACCAATGGACTTCATTTCAAATTAGTGATAAAAAAATCTTTTTAAGTTTAAATAATATTCTATTATTATTTTCATATTAAGTACATATATATTCATGCAAAAATAAGATAAATAGAAGTATTATAATATAAGTAAGTAGAAAAATTTAGAGGTAAAAAAGTAGAAAAATTATAGTTTGTTCGTAACTTATTTAAATCAAAATGAAAGAGCTGAAAAAATAAGATAAATTGTAGAAGAAAGTAATATTCAAAGATACATAAGAACTTGACTATTATTTTATCATCCATCAAATATGACACAAATTAAAATGTCATAAAATGATTCTAAAATTCTAAAAAATAAAAATATTTATCGTTATACAAATTAATATTTAATTAAAAAGAGCTAGGCACGAAGAATATAATGACATTGTTTTTTCCTCGATCATACCTTAATTGGTATTATTGTGAATTATCAAAATATATAAGCATAAATAATTAAAAAAATTATTTTAATATTAAGTAAATATATAACAAAGAAAATATGATAAAACATGCCAAAACATGCATTAAAAAATGCTAGTGTGATCAAATTTAACATCGTGGATTATCAAATTAGGTGTAAATTAAAATGACTTGCAAAACATGTGTATATCATACAAAATAAAGTTTTTAAAAGTAAAAAAAGGGTCATTTAGCTGAATAGCTTTCACGTAGAAGAGCCTAATTGTGTTAGTTATGTCTAAATTTAACTTAGTTTGGGATTATTGAGAATTATCAAACAAAAAAAACATAAATAATTAATTAATATTTTAATATTCATAAATATTTATTAAAGTTGAGGTGAGATAAATTGAAGCAATATAATATCGAAAATCAAACTAATGTAAAGGTTGCATGAAAAGGTATTTAAGAGTTATATTATTAAATAACTAAATCAATGTAAGAAATTTAAATTAATAAGATAATTTTTATGGAAAAGTTCTATTATAAATATTGCGGATGTCATCTGTAATATTCTCGATTATGAAATTAGCTGTCTTTTAACCTCTCAAAATGTTTGACAAACCATAGAAATAAAATTTTTAGGCACATAAAAATAAATATTTAATTGGGTACAACTTGTCATGATGAGTGTAATGACATTTATTTTTCCACCATTAGACCTCATTAATGAAGCAAACTACCAAAGGAAAAAAAATACATAAATAATAATAAATTATTTTTTTTAATATTAGATAAATATATATTAAAGCTAAAAGAAGATAAAGTGATACAATATAATTTAATCAAATCAAATCAATATAACAATTAAATGAGAGGATATTTAGAGTTACATATGTATATAACTATTTCAAAGAGAGAAGTTTTAAGAAATGAGATAAATCATAAGGAAAAGCTGCAGTCTCAAATACTAAAAAGATTGAGTGAAACATTCTCAATGATCAAATATGCTACAAATAAAAATAACTCTTAAAACTTGACAAAAACCATAAAAAATTACATAGTAATCATTTTTTATTTTAATATTCAATAAATATTTATTAAAGCTAAAATAAAATAAATTGATGTAATGTTACAAAATACAGTCAATATAGTATAAATGTCTCATGACAAGAGATTTAGAAATACTTTTTAATATAACCAAATGAATGTAAAACATTTGATGACCTAAGATAAATTGTATGGGAAGGCAACATTCCATGATTCTATGGTGAACAAGTGTAACATCATCAACCATAAATGCATATATGAATCTAAAAGCCTCAAAAAATGTACTAAAATAGTAAAAAATTAAAAATTTCAAATTATAAGAAATAAATTTAATGGGATTGAGGTTGTTGACATGAGTCCAATGATATTTGTTTTGCCTCCATTAGCACTCGTTAGGAATTCATGCAAATTACTAAAGAAAATTGGCATAAATAATAATTGATTACAATTTTATTATTAACTAAATTTACATTAAAACTAAAATGTGGTAAATTGAAGCAATATAAAATCAACAAATAAGAACAATGTAGAGGTCATAAAAGATTTGATTTAGACAAATAATTATATAACAGAATTTAAGTAGAAACTTTGAAGAGTTGGGATAAATGATATTAGAAAGTGTATTCTAATAAACTAAATAACTCAAGTGTAACATCCTTGATTATCAGATGAAGTAAGAATAAAAATGCATCATGAAGTGTGCTAAAAGGCCCAAAAATAAAAAAAGTAAAAATATTGAAAAATATTTAATTAAATAGAGCTCAACAAGTTTGTTAAACAACAATTATTTCATCTTGATCAAACCTTATTTGGAAATAATACAAATTACTCAAATAAAAAGACTAAATAATAATAAAATATTTTTTTAATATTAAGAAAAAATAATATTAAATAAAAAATATACAATTTAGAGGAAATTAGTATTAAAAACTTAAAAATTACAAATGTCACATGATATGAGATTTCAAGTTATCTAGTAATATAACCAAATAAAAATAAGCGAATTGAAAAAATAATATAATTAGCATGGAAAAGTTATTTTCCAAGATACTTAGAAGTTCGTGCTTGTTATCATCAACCAAAAAATTAGGTATCAATTAAAATATCTTGAAATGAATTGCAAAAACCTAGAAAAAAATTTTAAAAAATAAGAAAAATATAGAATTATGTGTAGCTCATCAAGACTAGTCCAACAACATTTGTCATCCCCATCAAATAGCATTTAGAAATAATACAAATTACTAGGATAAATAAAAAAGTAATAAAAATTAATAATTTTAATATTAATGGGTGTATATATATATATATATATATATATATATATATATATATATATATATATATATATATATATATATATATATATTCAACCTTAAAAAGGATAAATTAAAGTAATATAATATAACCAAACTAAAGCAAAAGATTTAACGAAATTTGTTAAATTGTTTGAAAAAGTTATATTCCAAGGTACCATGGCGATCAAGTGCAATAGCCATGACAATCAAATGAGGTACAAATTGAAATGCCATGTAAAATGTTATAAAACACTCGAATTACTGATGACATTTCTTTCATCTCCTTCAAACATCATTTAGAATTAATAGGAATTACCATAATAAATAAGAATACATAATAATAAATTTTTATATTGATATTAAGTAAAAATACAATTATGTTAAAATGAGATAAATAATGTAAGAAAACAAACTCATAGTGATATAAAAATTATAGAAGTGGCTTTTTATATTGACATAGTAATGTAACCAAATAAAGGTCAAACATAAAAAAAAAAAAAAAAAAGGTCAAACATTTGAACAAATTAGATAAATTGTTTAAGAAAGTTGATTGCAAGAGACTAAGGAGGTGAAGTGTAACAATTATTTTATCAAATTGGTAATGAAATAAAATGATTTATAAACCATGCTAAAATCTTAGAAAAGCCTATGTTTAAAAATATAAATGAATTTTTACTTTTATATAGCTAAGAAAGATTAGTCCAATAACTATCTTCTATCATGATCAGAAGTTAATTAGAATTACTACAATTTGAAATAATTAAAAATAATAATAGTAAAATATTATTTAAGTATTGAGAACAAATATATTAAAGTAGAAATAATAAAAATTGTTGCTAATAAATGAAACCATACCAATAAGATGTAAAAATCATAGGAAATAACATTTAATACTACATAGTAATATTACCAAATCACAGAAAATACTTTAAAAATATTAGACAAATTATATAGTAAAGTTTTGTTCCAAGAAACTAAGGTGATCAAGTGTAAATCTTCAATTATTATATAAAGTATAAATCATATTGTCTCGTAGAGGTTAAAAAAGTTAAAAAACCATTAGTAAAAATAAAGATTTTTTGGTACTAAGTTAAAATATAATAAAAGTTTAAAAAGATAAACTGAAGCAATGTAATACATTAAATCAAAGTAACAAAAATGTCAGGTTGTTGGAGAATTGTAATTTGATAGAAGTATTATAAAATCAAAGCAAAAAAATTAAAGAAATGAGATAAATTGTAAGTCAAAGTTCCATTGAAAAATACTAAGGAGATCAAGTGTAACAACATCAATTATGAAGGTAAAAATCAAAAGGTTTCATTAATAGCGTAAAACCCTAGAAAATAAAATT
>JAIUJO010000942.1:37500-40000 GCA_023846275.1 Vanilla planifolia | reverse complement strand
GATGACGAAGAAGAAGAAAATGAACAACTAGAAGAAGATGAAGAAGAAAAGGAAAAAGAAGAAGATGACGAAGAAAAAGAAGAAGAAGAAGTAGAAGTTGAAGAAGAAGAAAAATAATAAGCAGAATAAGAATAAGTAGAAGAAGAAGAAGAAGAAGCCGAAGAAGAAGAAGAACAAGTTGAAGAAGAAGAAGAAAATGAAGAAAAAGAAGAAGATGATGAGGAAGCAGAAGAAGATGACGAAGAAGAAGGAGAAGAAAAAGAAGAAGAAGAAGATGAAGAAGAAAAAGAAGTTGAAGAGGAAGAAGAAGAAGAAGAAGAAGACGATGAAGAAGAACAAGATGATGTTGATGATGAAGTAGAAGAGGAAGAAGAAGAAGAAGTGGAAGAAAGAGAAGAGGACGAAGCAGAAGAAGGAGAAAAAGAAGAAAGAGAAGAAGGAGAAGAAGAAAAAGAAAGAAAGGAAGGAGAAGAAGAACAAGAAGAAGAATAAGAAGTAGAACAATAAGAAGTAAAAGTAGAAGAAGAAGAAGAAGAAGAAGAAGGAGAAGAAGAAGAAGAAGAAGAAGAAGAAGAAGAATAAGTAGAGGAAGAAGAAGAAGAAGAAGATGATGATGATGATGATGATGATGATGAAGACATAGTAGAAGAAGAAAAAGAAGTAGTAGTAGTAGTAGTAAAAGAAGAAGAAGAAGAAGAAGAAGGAGAAGAAGAAGAAGAAGAAGAAGAAGAAGAAGAAGAATTAGAAGTAGAGGAAGAAGAAGAAGAAGAAGATGATGATGATGAAGAAAACATAGTAGAAGAAGAAAAAAAAGTAGTAGTAGTAGTACTATAAGAAGAAGTAGTAGAAGAAGAAGAGGAAGAAGAAGTAGAAGAAGAAGAAGTAGAAGTAGAAGTAGAAGAAGAAGAGGAGGGGGAAGAAGAAGAAGAAGAAGATGAAGATGTTGAAGAAGAAGATGAAGGAGAAGAAGAGGAAGAAGAAGAAGAAGAAGAAGAAGAAGAAGAAGAAGGAGAAGAAGAAGAAGAAGATGAAGAAGAGGAAGAAGAAAATGAAGAAGAGTAAGCACAAGAAAAAGAAGAAGAAGAAGAAGAAGAAAAGATGAAGAAGAAGAAGGAGAAGAAGTCTGACAAGAAGAAGAAGAAGAAGAAGAAAGAGAAGATGAAGATGATGATGGTGATGAAGAAGATTAAGAAGAAGAAGAAGAAAAAAAAGAAGTAAAAGTGGAAGAAGAAGAACAAGAAGAAGAAGAAGAAGAAGAGGAAAAAGAAGAAGAACAAGAAGAACTACAAGAAGAAGAAACTAAAGAAGAGGAAGGGGAAGAGGAATAGGAAGAAGTAGAAGATGAAAAAGAAGAAGAAAAAAAAATTAGAGCAGGAAGACGAAGAAGAAAAAGAAGAAGAAGAAGAAGAAGATCAAGGAGAAGAAAGAGGAGGAGGAGGAGAAGAAGAAGAAGAAAAAGAAGGAGAATAAGAAGAAGGATAAGGAGAAGAAGAAGAATAAGAAGAAAGAGAAGAAAAGGAAGAAGAAGAAGAAGAAGGAGATGGAGGAGGAAAAGAAGAACCAAAACAAGAAAAAGAAGAATAAGAAGTAGAAGGAGAAGAAGAAGTGGTAGAAGAAGAAAAAGCAGAAAAAGAAGAAGAAGAAGAAGAAGAAAAAGAATTAGGACAAGAAGATGGAGAAGAAGAAGAAGAAGAGGGAGTAGAAGAAGAGGAAGAAGATGAAGAAGATCAAGAGGAAGAAGAAGAAGAAGAAGAAGAAGAAGTAGTAGTAGAGGTAGAAGAAGATGAAATAGAAGAAGAAGAAGTTCATGAAGAAGAAGAAGAATAAGAAAAGGAAGAAGAAGAAGAAGAAGAAGAAAAATATGAAGAAGAAAAAGAAGAAGAAAAAGCAGAAGAAGATAAAGAAGAAGATGATGAAGAAGAAGAAGAAGAATAAAAAGAAGAAGAAGACGAAGAAGAAGAATAAGAAGAAGAAGAAGGAGAAGAAGGTGAAGAAGAAGAAGAAGAAGAAGTAGAAGAAGAAGAAGAAGAAGAGGAAGAAGAAGAAGAAGACGAACAAAAAGATGTAGAAGAAGAATAAGAAGAAGAAGAAGAAGAAGAAGAAGAAAACGAAGAAGATGATGAAGAAGAGGAAGAAAGTCGAGGAGAAGAAGACGAAGAAGAAGAAGAAAAAGAAGAAGAAGAAGAAGAAGAAAAAGAAGAAGAGGAGGAGGAAGAAGAAGAAAAAGACGAAGAAGAATAAGAAGAGGAAGAAGAAGAAAAGAAGAAGAGGATCAAGAAAAAGAAGCAGAAGAAGAAGTAGTGGTAGCAAAAGAAGAAGAAGATGATGATAATGAAGTAGATGTAGAAGAAGAAAAGGAGGAGGAAAAGGAGGAGGAAGAAGAAGAAGAAGAAGAAGAAGAAGAAGAAGAAGAAGATGATGATGATGGTGAAGAAGAAAAAGAAGACGAAGAAGATGACGAAGAAAGAGAAGAAGAATGGGAAGAAAAAGAAGAGGAAGC
>JAIUJO010000942.1:17500-25000 GCA_023846275.1 Vanilla planifolia | reverse complement strand
AAAAGAAGAAGTAGATGTAATAGTAGTCGTAGTAGTAGGAGAAGAAGAGGAGGAAGAAGAAGAAGAAGGAAGAAGTAGAAGAAGAAGAAGAGGAAAAAGAAGAAGAAAAAGACGAACAATAAGAAAAAATGTAAGTGGAAGAAGAAGAAGAAGAACAAGAGGAAGAGGAAGGAAAACAAGAAGAAGAGGAAGTTGAAGGAGAAGAAGGAAGAGGAGAAGAAGAAGAAGAAGAAGAGGAAGAAGAAGATGAAGAAGATGAAGAAGAAGAAGAAGAAGAAAAGATGACGATGATGATGAAGAAGAAGAGGAAGAAGAAGATCAGAAAGAAGAAGAAGAAAAAGAAGAAGAAGAAGATGATGATGATGAATAAGAAGAAGATTAAGAATAAGAAGATGAAGAAGAAGAAGAAGAAGAAGAAGAAGAAGAAGTGGGGCAAGATGGAGAGGAAAAAGAAAAGTAAATGACTAAGAAGAAGCAAAGTAGAAGAAGAAGACAAGAAGAAGAAGAAGAAGGACAAAAAAAAGAAAAGAAGAAGAAGAAGTAGTAGAATTAGAAGAAGAAGAAGAAGATGAAGAAGAAGAACTAGTAGAAGAAGAAGATAAAGAAAAAGAAGAAGAAGAAGAAGGGGAAGGAGACGAAGAAAAAGAAGAAGAAGAAGAAGAAGAGATGATGATGATGAAGTAAAGGTTGATGAAGTTGTTGGAGAAGAAGAAGAAAAGGAAGAGGAAGAACATGAGATGAAGAAGAAGAAGAAGAAGAAGATGAAGATGAAGAAGAAGTGGAATATGGAGAAGTAGAAGAAGAAGAGGAAGAAGAATAAGAAGAAGAAGAAGAAGAAGAAGAAGAAGAAGAAGAAGAAGAAGAAGAAGAAGATTAAGAAGAAGATGAAGACGAAAAAAAATTTAAAGAGGAAAAAGAAGAAGAAGAAGGAGAAGATGAAGAAGAAGAAGATGAAGAAGAAGAAGACATAAAAGATGAAGAAGAACAAGAAGAAGATGATGATGATGGTCAACAAGCAAAAGGAGAAGAAGAAGAAGAAGAAGAAGATGGAGATGAAAAAGAATAACAATAAGAAGAAGAAGAGGAAAAAGAAGAACAAGCACAAGTATTCAATGTATAAAAAGTAGTAAAAGAAGAAGAAGAAGAAGAAAAAGTTGAGGAAAAAGAAGGACAAGAAGAAGATTAAAGAGAAGAAGAAGAAGAAGGAGAAGATGAAGAAGAAGATGAAGAAAAAAAGGAAGATGAAGTAGAAGAGGAAGGAGTAGAAGAACAGGAAGAAGAAGAAAAAGAGGGAAGAAGATGAAGAAAAAGATGAAAAAGAAGAAGAAGAAAAAGAAGAAGAAAGAAGAAGGAAAAGATGTAGAAGAATTAGAAGGAGAAAAAGGAGTGGAAGAAGAAGAACAAGAAGAACAAAAAGTAGAAGTAGAAGAAGAAGAGGACTAACAAGTAGAAGAAGAAGAAGAAAAACAAGAAGAAGAAGAAGGAGAAGAAGAAGAAGAAGGAGAAGAAGAATAAGAAGTAGAAGAAGAAGAACAACAAGTAAAACAGAAGAAAAAGAAGAAGAAGAAGGAGAAGAAGAAGAAGAAGAAGAAGAAGAAGAAGAAGAAGAGGTAAAAGAAGAAGAAAAAGGAGAAGAAGATGATGAAAATGAAGAAGAAGCAGAACATAATGGGAGAAGAAGAAGAAGATTATGATTATGAACAAGAAGAAGAAGAAGAGAGGTAGACGAAGAAGAAGAAAAAAAATAAGAAGAAGAAGAAGAAGAAGAAGAAGATGATGAAGAGGAAGAAGAAGAAGAAGAAGGAGAAGATTTAAGAAGAAGACGAAGAAGAATTAGAAGAAGATGAAGAAGAATAAGAAGATGTTGATGAAGAAGAGGAAGAACAAGAAAATGTAGAAAAAGAAAAGGAAGTGGAATAGAAAAGAGAAAAAGAAAAAGAAGTAGTAGTAAGTAGAAGAAGAAGAAGAAGAAAAAGAAGAGAAGAGGAAGAAGAACATGAAGAAGAAGAGGAAGAAGAAGAAGATAATGAAGAAGAGGATGAAGATGTTGAAGAAGAAGAAGAAAAGGAAGAAGAAGACATGAAGATGATGAAGAAGAAGAAGAAGAGGATGATGAAGATGAAGAAGAAGAGGAACAAGGAGAAGAGGAAGAGGAAGAAGAAGAAGAATAACAAGAAGAATAAGAATAAGAAAAAGAAGAAGAAGAAGAGGGATTGGAAAGAGAAGAAAAAGAAAAAGTAGAAGAAGAAGAAGGGGCAAAAGTACAAGAAGAGGACGAAGAAGAAGAAGAAAAAAAAAAAAGAAGAAGAAGAACAAGAAGAAGAAAGAAGAAGAAGAAAGAAAGAAGAAGAAGAAGAAGAAGTAGAAGTGGAAGAGGAATAGGAGAAGCGGAAGACGAAGAAGATGATGATGGAGACGAAGAAAAAGAGGAAGAAAAAAAAGATGAGGAAGATAACGAAGAGGAGAAGAAGAAGAAGAAGAAGAGGAAGAAGTTGAAAAAGAAGAAGAAAAAGAAGAGAAAGAATAAGGAGAAGAAGAAGAAGAAGAAGAAAAAAGAAGAAGAAATAGAAGAAATAGAAGAAGAAGAAAAAGATGATTATGATGAAAAATAAGTAGTAGAAGAAGAAACAGAAGCAGTAGAAAGTAGTAGTAGAAGAAGAAGATGAAGAAGAAGTAGAAGAAGAAGAAGAAGTCGTAGAAGAAGAAGAAGAAGAAGAAGAAGAAGAGGAAGAGAAAGAGGAAGAGGAAGAGGAAGAAGAAGAAGCTGAAGAAGAAGAAGAAAAAGAAGAAGAACAAAAACTACAAGAGGAAGAGGAAAGAGAAGAAGAAGAAGAAGAAGAAGAAGAAGAGGAAGAGGAAGAGGAAGAGAAGCTGAAGAAGAAGAAAAAGAAGAAGAACGAAAACTGGAAGAGGAAGAGGAAAAAGAAGAAGAAGAAGAGGAAGAAGAAGAAGAAGAAGAAGAAGAAGAAAAAGAAGAAGAAAAAGAAGAAGAAGAAGAGAAGATGGAGAAGAAGATGAAGGAGGAGGAGGAAAAGAAGAAGTAGAAGAATAAGTTGAGGAAAAAGAACAAGAAGAAGAAGAAGGAGAATAAGAAGAAGATGAAGAAGTAGAGGAAGAAGAAGAATAGAGTGAAGGAGAAGAAGAAGAAGAAGAAGAAGTAGAAGAAGAAGATGAAGGAGAAGCAGAAGAAGACAACAATAATTAAGAAGAAGAATAAGAACTAGAAGAAGAAGAAGATGTAGAAGAAGAAGAAGAAGAAGAAGATGGAGAAGGAGAAGAAGAAGAACAACAAGTAAAAGAAGAGGGAGAAGAGGATGGAGAAGAAGAAGATTTTGATATGAAGAAGAAGAAGAAGAAGAAGAAGTAGAAGAGGAAGAAGAGGAATTAGAGGAATAAGAAGAAGAAGAAGAAGAAGAAGAAAAAGAAGAAGAATAAGAAAAATTGTAAGAGGAAGAAGAAGAAGAGACGACGAAGAAGAAGAAGAAGAAGAAGAAGGAAAAGAAAAAGAAGAAGTCTAAGGAGAAGAAGAAGATGGAGGAGGAGGAGGAGGAGGAGGAGAAGAAGAAGAAGATGATGATGATGATGATGAAGAAGAAAAAGAAAAAGAATAAGAAGATGAAGAAGAAGTTTATGAAGAAGTTTATGAAGGAAGAAGAGGGAGAAGAAAAAAGAGAAGAAGAGAAAAAGAGGAAGAAGAAGAAGAAGAAGTAGGGAGAAGAAGGGAGAAACAACAAAAAAAGATGAAGAATAATAAGTAGTAGAAGAAGAAGAAGAGGAGGAGGAGAAAAGAAGAAGAGAAGATGAAGGATGAAAGAAGAAGAAGAAGAAGATATAGTAGAAGAAGAAGGAGAAGAACAAGAAAAAAAATGTTGGAGAAGGAGAAAACGAAGGCTTAGAAGAAGAAGATTATGACTATGAAGAAGAAGAGGAAGAGGAAGAAGATAAAGAAGAAGAAGAACAAGAAGTAAAAGAAGAAGAAGAAGAAGAAGAAGACATAAAAGAAGATGTAGTAGTTGTTAGAGAGAATGAAGAAGAAAAAGAAGAAGTTGAAGAAGAAGAGTAAGAAGAAAAAGAAGAAGAACAAGATGAAGAAGAAGACAAAGATGGCAAAGCACAAGAAGAAGCAGAAGAAGAAGAAGAAGAACAAGTAGTAGAAGAGAAGTAGAAGAAAAAGAAGAGAAAGAAGAACAAGAAGGAGACGAAGAAGAAGAAGAAGAAGTGGAAGAAGAAGAAGAAGAAGAGGAAGAAGATTATGAAGAAGAAGAAGAGGAAGAAAAAGAAGAAGTAGAAGAAGAGGAAGAAGAAGAAGAAGAAGAAGAAGAAGACGAGGAGGAACATGTGGAAGAGAAAGAAGACGAAGAGGTAAAAGAAGATGAAGAAGAAGAAGAAGAAGAAGACTATGAAGAAGAAGAAGAAGAAGAAGAAGAAGAAGAAAAAGAAGAAGAAGAAGAGGAAGAAAAAGAAAAAGAAGAAGTTGAAGAAGAGGAAGAAGAAAAAGAAGAAGAAGAAGATGGAGAAGAAGTTGAAGATAGGAAGAAGAAGTAGTAGAAGAAGAAGAGGAAGAAGAAGAGGAGGCAGAAGAAGAAGAGGGAAAAGAAGAAGAAGATGAAGAAGAGGAGGAAGGAGAAGAAGAAGAATAATAAGAAGAAGAAAAAGAAGATAAAGAAGAAGAACAAGAAGAAAGAAGAAGAAGAAGAATAGGAAGACGAAGAAGAACATGAACATTAATAGAAGAAGAAGAAGAAGAAGAAGATGAAGGAGAAGAAGAAGGAGGAGGTGAAGAAGAAGAAAAAGAAGATGATGATGAAGAAGAAGAAGAAGAGGAAGGGGAAGAAGGAGAATAAGTTGAATAAGATGATGATGATGACGACGAAGACGAAGAACAACAAAAGGAAGAAGGAGAAGAAGTGGTTGAGGAGGAAGAAGAAGAAGAAGATGATGAATGAGAAGAAGAATAAGAAGAATAAGAAGAAGAAGAAGAGGAAGAATAAGAAAGAGAAGAAGGAGAAGGAGAAGAAGAAGAAGAAGAAGAGCAGAAGAAGAAGAAGAAGAAGTAGAAGAAGAAGAAGAAGAAGGAGAAGAAGGAGAAGGAGAAGAAGAAGAAGAAGAAGAAGAAGAAGAATGAGAAGAAGAAGAAGAAGAAGATGAAAAAGAAGAAGAAGAAGAAGAAGAAGAAGAGAGAGAAAAAGGAGAAGAAAGAGAAGAAGGAGAAGAAGAAGAAGAAGAAGAAGTAGAAGAAGTAGTAGTAATAGAAGAAGAAGAAGAGGAAGCAGAAGAAGGAGAAGAACAAGAAAAAGAAGAAGAATGAGAACAAGAAGGAGAAGAAGAAGAAAAAGATTATGACTGTCAAGAAGAAGAAGAAGAAGTAGAAGAAGAAGAAGAAGATGATGAAGAAGAAGAAGAGAAAGAAGAAGAACAAGAAGGGGAAGAAGAAGTAGAAGAGCAAGAGGAAGAAGAAGAAGAAGATGAAGAAGAAGAGGAGGAGGAAAATAAAGAACAAGAAAGGGAAGGAGAAGAAGAGGAACAAGTAGAATAAGAAGTAGAAGTGGAAAAGAGTAAGAAGAAGAAGAAGAAGAAGAAGAAGAAGCTGAAAGAGATAGAGGGGAGAAGAAGAAGAGGAAGAAGAAGAAGAAGGAGAAGAAGACTAAGAAGAAGAAGAAGGCGAAAAATTGGAAGAGGAAGAGGATAAAGCTAAAGAAGAAGAAGAAGAAAAAGAAGATGGAATAGGAGATGAAGAAGAAGAAGAAGAAGAAGTGGAGGAAGAAGAAGATGATGATGAAGACGAAGAGGAAGAAAAAGAAGAAGAATAGGATGAAGGGGAAGAAAAGGAAGAAGAGGAGAAATAAGAAGAAGAAGGAGGAGGAGGAGGAGGAGGAGAAGAAGAAGAATAACATGAAGAAGAAAAAAGATGAAGAAGAAGGAGAAGAAGAAGAAGGAGAAGAATAAGAAGAAGAAGAAGGAGAAGAAGAAGAAGAAGACAGAAAAATAAGGACTACAAGAAGGAGGAGAAGCAGAAGATTATGACTATGAAGAAAAAGATGAAGAATAGGAAATAGAAGAAGATGAAGAAGCTAAGAAGAACAAGAAGATGGAGAAGAAGACAAACAAAAGAGGAAGAAGATGGTGATGATGATGATGAAGGAGGTGAAGAAGAAGAAGAAAAAGAAGAAGATGAAGAAGTAGAAGAAGAAGAAGAAGAAGAAGACGACGAAGAAGAAGAAGAAGAAGAAGAAGAAGGGGAAGAAGAAAAAGAATAAGAAGAAGAATAAGAAGATATTGAAGGAGAAGTACAAGAAGAAGAAGAAGAAGGAGTGGAAGAACAAGATCGAGAAGAAGTAGGAGAAGAGGAAGAAGAAGAAGAAGAAGAAGAAGAAGAAGGTTAAGAAGAAGAAGAAGGTTAAGAAGAAGAAGAAGAAGAAGAAGAAAGAGAAGAAGTAAAAGAAGAGGAAGAACAAGAAGAATAAGAAGACGAAGAGGCAGAGGAGGAGGTGGAAAAAATATAAGAAGAAGAAGAAGAAGAAGAGGAAGAAGAAAAATTAGGACAGGATGAAGAAAAAGATGAAGAAGAAGAAGAAAAAGAAGGAGAAGAAGAAGAAGAAGATGTAGAAGAAAAAGTAGAAGAGGAAGAAGAAGAGGAGATGGAAGAAAAAGAAGAAAAAAAGAAGATGTAGAACAGGAAGAAGAAGAAGAAGAATAAAAATTGGTAGTGGAAGATGAAGAATAATAAGAATAAGAATAAGATAAAAAAAGGAAGGACAAGAAGAAGAAGAAGAACAAGAAGAGGAGAAGAAGAGGAAGAATAGGAAGAAGAAGAACAAGAGGAAAAAGAAGAATTGGAAGATGAAGAATAGGAAAAAGAAGAAGGAGAAGAAGAGGAAGAAGAAAAAGAAGAAGTAGAAGAAAATAGAAAAGGAAGAAGAAGAAGAACAAAAAAAAAGGAGAATAAGTAGTAGTAGTAGAAGAAGAAGAAGAAGAAGAAGAAGAAGAAAGAGAAGAAGTAGTGGAAGAAGATGAACAAGAAGAAGAAAAAGAAGAGAAAGAGGAGGAAGATGAAGAAGAAGAACAAGAAGAAGAAATAGAAGAAAAAATAGAAGAAGAGGAAGAAGAAGAAGAAGAAGAAGTACAAGAAGAAGAAGTAGAAGGAGAAGAAGAAAAAGAAGAGGAGGATGAGGAAGAAGAAGAAGAAAAAGAAGAAGAAGAAGGAGAAGAGGAAAAAGAAGAAGAAGCAAAAAAATTGGTAAAGGAAGAAGAAGAAGAAGAAGAAGAAGAAGAAGGAGAAAAAAAGAAGAAGAACAAGATGAAAAAGAAGAAAAAGAAGTAGAAGAAGAAGAAGAAGTTAAGAAGAAGAAGAAGAAGAAAGAAGAAGAAGAAGAAGTAAAAGAAGAAGAAGAAGAAGAAGAAGAAGGAGAAGAAGAACATGTGGAAAAAGATGAACAAGAAGAAGAAAAAGAAGAGGCAGAGGAGCTGGAAGAAGAAGAGACAGATGAAAAAGTAGAAGTG
>JAIUJO010002809.1:22500-37500 GCA_023846275.1 Vanilla planifolia | reverse complement strand
ATGAAGAAGAAGGCGAAAAAGAAGAAGAAGAAGAAGAAGGAGAAGGAGAAGAAAAAGGATAAGAAGATGGACAATAAGAAGAAGAAGATGAAGAAAAAGAAGAAGACAAAGAAGAAGAAAATGAAGATGACAAAGAAGAAGAAGAGCACTAAAAAGAAGAAGGTGAAAAAGACGTAGGACAACATGTAGAAGATGAAGAAGAAAGCAAAGAAGACAAAGAAGAAGAAGAAGAAGAAGAAGGAGAAGAAGAAGATGAAGAAGAATAAGAATAAGAAAGAGAAGAAGAAGAAGAATAGTTTGAAGAAGAAGAATAAGAAGAAAGAGAAGAAGGTGAAGAAGAAAAAGAAGAAGAAGAAGAAGAAGATGAAGAAGAAGAAGAAAAAGAAGAAGAAGAAGAAGATCCTGAAGAAGAAGAAGAAGAAAAGAAGAACAAGAAGAAGAAGAGGAAGAAGAAGAAGAAGAAGAAGGAAAAGAAGAAGACATAGAAGATGGATAAAAAGAAGAAGAAAAAGGCAATAAAGAAGAAGAAGACAACGAAGACAAAAGGAAGTTGTAGTAGAAGAAGAAGAAGTAGAGGAAGAAGAAGATTAAGAAGAAGAAGTAGAAGAGGACAAAGAAGAAGCAGAACAAGAAGGAGAAGAAGAATAAGAAGGCAAAGTAGAAAAGAAGATGTAGAAAAAGGAGAAGAAGAAGAAGAATTGGCATTAGATGGAGTAGTTGTAGTAGTAGAAGAAGAAGAAGAAGAAGAAGAAGAAGAAGAAGAAAAAGAAGAAGAAGAAGAACAAGAAGAAGAAGAAGAAAAAAAGAAGAAGAAGAAGAAAAGAAGAAGAAGAAGATGATAAAGAAGAAGGTAAAGAAGAAGAAGAAGAAGCAGAAGAAGCATAAGAAGAAGCAGATGATGATGTTGAAGATGAAGAAGAAGAAGAAGAAGAAGAAGAAGTAGAAGAAGAAGAAGAAGAAGAAGAAGAAGATGAAGATGAAGATGAAGATGAAGAAGTTGAGAAAGAAGAAGAAGAACAAGTAGATTAATAAGTAGTAGAAGATGGATATCAAGAAGAAAAAGAAGAAGAAGAAGAAGAAAGAGAAGATGAAGAAGAAGATGATGATGAAGAAGATGATGAAGAAGATGAAGAAGAAGAAGAAGAAAAAGAAAAATAAGAAGAAGAAGAAGGAGATGGAGGAAGGGGAGAAGAAGAAGAATAAGAAAAATAAGAAGAAGGAAAAAAAGAAGTAAAAGAAGAACAAGAAGGAGAAGAAGAAAAAGAAGAAGAAGAAGAAAAGTAGAGTAAGTAGAACAACAACAAGATGAAGAAGTACAAGAAGAAGAAGAAGAAGAGAAGCACAAGAAGAAGGAGAAAAAGAAGAAGAAAAAGAAAAAGAAGAAGAATAATAATAAGAAGAAGAAGAAGGAGAAGGAGAAGAATAAGAAGAAGGAGAAGGAGAAAAAGAAAAAAAGAAGAAGTATAAGAAGAAGAAGAAGAAGAAGAAGCAAAAAAAGAAGGAAAAGAAGAAGGATATGAAGAAGGAGAAGAAGAAGAAGAAGAAGAAGAAAAAGTAGAAAAATTTGTAAGAGAAGAAGAATAAGAAGAATAAGACGAAGAAGAAGAAGAAGAAGGCAAAAAAAAAAGAATAAGAATAAGAAGAAGAAGAAGAAGAAGAACAAGAAGAAGGTGGAGTAAAACTAAGAGAAGAAGAAGAAGAAGAAGACAAAAAAGAAGAAGAAGAAGAAGAAGAGGAAGATGAAGATGAAGATGAAGAAGTTGAGAAAGAAGAAGATGAAGAAGAAGAAGAAAAAAAAGAAGAAAAAGAAGAATAATAAGAAGAAAAAGTAGATTAATATGAAGTTGAAGTTGAATATGAAGAAGTAGAGGAAGAAGACGAAGACAAAGAAGAAGAAGAAGAAGAAGAAGAAGGAGAAGAAGAAGAATATGATGATGAAGAAGATGATGAAGAAGATGAAGAAGAAGATGAAGAAGAAGAAGTACAAGAGGATGAAGAAGAAGAAAAAGAAGAAAAAGAAGAAGAAGAAGAAGAAGAAGAAGATGATGAAGAAGAAGAAGAAGACGAAGAGGAAGAAGAAGAAGATGAGAAAGACGAAGAAGAAGAAGAAGAAGAAGAGAAGAAAAAGTGGAGGAAGAAGAAGAAGAAGAAGAAGATGATGATGAAGAAGAACAAAAAGATGAAGATGAAGAAACAGAAGAAGAAGATGATGATGATGACGATGAAGATGAGGA
Source organism: Vanilla planifolia (assembly GCA_023846275.1). Taxonomy (NCBI): domain Eukaryota; kingdom Viridiplantae; phylum Streptophyta; class Magnoliopsida; order Asparagales; family Orchidaceae; genus Vanilla; species Vanilla planifolia. The sequence continues at coordinate 35,266 of JAIUJO010002809.1, read as the reverse complement.
GGAGAAAAACGAAGATGTTGAAGAAGAAGAACATGAAGAAGGCAAAGAAGGCTAGAAGGAGAAGAAGAAGAAGAGGAGGAAGAAGTAGTAGAAGGAGAAGAAGAGGAAAAAGAAGATGCAGAAGAAGTTTTACACTTTTGTGTTTGATGAGTCAAGCATAAATCTTTATATATCATTTGGATTTTTTTTAATTAAAATTATTAATATTAAATTTTCAAGCTATGAACTTTAAAACATCTAAAATAGTGGTCTTCAAGACTCTTGGATAACGGAAAGCTTCAAGTAAATTGAAGGCATGTTCCAAAATCTTTAGACTAGAATATCTCTTTATTTTCTTGAATTTGATGTCTAAATTTTGAGATGATGTGGCACACTAGTAGTATTAATATTTAAAAATGTTATAAGTTTAATAATTTTTGAATTTTGATTTTTGGGCTAAGCATTTTTAATGAAAAGTATAGACATTGGTATTTCTTTTTTTAAATTAATTTGGAATTATTTTTCATTAATTTCTTTTCATAGTTATTTAGGACACTTGTAATGCTATCATAATATAAAATTATTTTGGTCTACTTATATTTAAAATTTTGGCACAAAAAGTCTCACAAAATACTATAAAACCACTTTAGTCTTTAGAATTTTCACTGTAGCGTTGGGCGGGTCGACCTGACCTAACGGCTGGTCCGTTCAAGCTTTAAGGAATAAAAAAATAAAATAAAGTAAAAATTGTTTGATAGACTTGAAAGGGATGAGCAAAGCCCAAAGGCATTAGGAAGAGCTGCTGAAGTGAACAAGTGAGAAATCAGCCAGCAGCTACTGAACGGAACAAGTGCGAACTCAGCCCGCAGAGAAAGCTGACCATAACAAGCATGAAATGAAGTCAACAGAACCAAGTGATTAAATCTTGGTCGAGGAAGGGGGAGCCAATCCCAATTGGCTTGGGAGACATATGAGCCAAAAGTATTATAAAGAGCAATCACAAAGATATTTGGACGATGTGGGACTAAACTCCCATTCGATTGTCAAAGAAGGTGGAAGGACAGGGATGATGGATAGCTTAGATTAATCAAGGAAAATTACTGCATGACAATAGTAAAATGCCAAGCAGGAGATTCGAACCTTAGACAGATCTGCAAGATGATGCGAAACCACTGCAATAAATCTCTATTTTAGTTGATTTCTGGAGACATTATTTTAATACATGTAGGATAACCAATGCACGATCTAATAGCCTAGATCAAGGCTGCCTAGATCCAACGACCAGGATTGATCTCGAATGATAAATTTGATATTCAATTAGAAACGTCCATTTTAGGCTCCAAATGGAATGACGACTGCATTGTGTCCGTTATCCAAACTACTAGTTAATTTTAGAGCCATTAAGAGTGGATTTAGAGCCCAAATTTGAGCTTTATAAATTAGGAAGGATGAAGAAATCCATGAGGATACATTTGCTAAGTTCTCAAAGCTTTTAGATCATGATTTCGAGCAAATTCAGGTGAATACGGTGCTTCGAAATTCATAAAGAGAAAGTGGCAAGAAGGATTCCAAAATTAGAGGTTTTTGCTTCAACTATTTTTTCAATCTCTATTACTCTCTTTTTTTATAGTGTGTGCCTCGTATTTCTCTTAAAATTGTCATAAGTTTTCCTAATTTTCGTATTTCTTTCTTTGGGGTGAGGGCATCCTAGTAATTATGAAAAATCCCAGGGTTTGAGTTGAGCTTGGAAAAACTCAAGTAGGTTCGAGATTAGCCATAGTTGAAATCCCAAGTAGGATTAAAGTGAACATACAAAAACCTTTGCTTGTAATTTGGTATTTTTAGTGTTGTTTTTCCTAACACCAGTTTGGGGTGGACGTAGGCTCGATTTTGAGTCGAACTACTTTAAAAATCTTGGGTTCTATTTCTTCTCATTCATGCTTAAAAGATTTAAGTTTTAATTAAAACTAAAAGTCAAAAGAAAATTTTATTTATCACAATTCACCCCCTTCTTGTGGGAGTATCTTAAGTACAAAGAATTTCAATTGGTGTCAGAGCAATGAATCCCAAATTACGTGAGTAACATCACATGGGAGATCCGTTTGTGCTAAGAGAAGGCTTTCTCATATTTTGTGTAGTTTTAAGATTTTTGGCTTTATGGCTTCCTCTTTGGTTGATATGAGTGTAATTTTATGTGAAGGATTTTCTTCAAATCGGCCTCCCTAATTTAAAGGAGAATTTTACTTGTATTAAAAAACCCGTTTTAGAATTTTTATTCAATCTATCGATTTTGAATTACGGGATGTTATGACTAAGCCTTGTGAACTTCCTAGAAATTCTTCTATTAATGAAGTCTAGCCTTATAGTGAGCTTAATGGTGAGCACAAAAAATTGGCTCAATTAAATGCTAGGGCTTTGAACTATCTTCATTGTGGAATTTCTGCTAGTGAATTCTCACAAATTATGAATTTGCATACCGCATTTGAGGTGTGAAAAAAACTCGAAGTAACTTATGAGGGCACCTTACAAGTGAAAGAGATAAAGATCAACATCATCACCCATGACTGAGTTTTTTAGAATAAATCTCAATGAGAATATTAAAAGAATGTTTTTAAGATTTAATGACATTACAAATGGCTTGGCAAATCTTGAGAGGGCTTTCTCAAATGGTGACCTTGTAAGGAAAATTTTGAGAATCCTTCCAAAGGAATACAATCTCGTTGCAATAGCTATTAAAGTGGCTAAAGATATCAACAACTTTCATTGGATGAACTCCTTGGGGAACTTCTCACTGCCAAAGTACAGATATCAAGGAGACTTATAAAAGTGGCTTCTACAAACAAGCTAAAGCATGAATGGAAGAAGGAAGAACCCTTGGCCTTCAAAACCACCAAATGTGATTCAAATTCGACTTCTACCTCTTCCACGGATTTGGAGGATGAAGTAAGTTTTCATGTTAATGGTTTAGAAAAAAATTTGGCAAAAAGTTTTCTTAATAGGAAATGGAAGAAGAAGATCAACAAGGAGTGGAAGAGGCCACCAACTTGCTTTGAGTGTGGTCAAACTGGTCATATTATATCGAAATGTCCAAAACTCAAAGACAAGCATAAGGAGGAAAAGAAGAAGAAGAAAAAGAGCTTGAAGAAAAAGAAAGCTTTCTAAGCTACATGGAGTGCTTCTGAAGATTTGGATGTTGCAAGCTCAAGTAGAGGAGAAGAAAGAACGATTTGTTTTATGACAAATGAGGCATCTTCAATATCTTCAAGTGAAGAAGAAGAGGAAAATGAGGTAAGCTCTTAGACAAGAGATATTTTTGAAAATATTTATATTGAAGTTATGAATGCATTGACTTCTTTAATAAGTTCTCATAAAAAATTAAAAAAAGCTTACAAAGAAAAAGTTGAATTACTTGATTTTGTTATGAAAGAAGATGAAAAGAAAAAGGTAGAAAATTAATATAAATGTGATGAAAAGGCTTCCCTTATCATTGCGAATACTTTTTTAAAGCATGATATTTTTGTTTTAAAAGAAAAATACAATTTTTTGAGCATGCTAGAGTAAGAAGGACTTCACATACTTCTTATACTTCACATGATTATTATTCTTCATATGTCTTCAATTTTGAAAAACCTAAATACATAAGCATGCCTAGGACATCAAATATTTTTTGTTTTTATTATTGTAAACTTGGACATACTATGAAAGATTGCTTTTTTAGAAGAAATATGTATGCATAAAAACAAAATTTTAGATAGATTGTTATGAATGAGAACATGCTAGCTCCATTTAGTGCTCAACCCAAGCTTTCTTGAGTTTCTAAGAGTAGAACTTAGAAGAATAGAAGAAAAGGTCTCCAAAATATTTGGAGACATTGTAGGATAGGTCTAGGACATTTAGAAAACTTTAAGTGGTATTCTTCTCGTTTAGATTTTACACCTTATATAATCAAAGCCAAGAATAAAATCAAAATTCAAATCTTGGGTATTCATCTATTAAAAAACATATAGAGTCTTTAATCTAGAATCTCATAGGATAGAGGAAACAATATATGTTGTGTTTGATGAGTCTATCCAACAAATTAGTGAGAAGTATTTAGAAGATAACATAAAATCAATAAAGAACTTTGATTTGAATAAGAATGAAGGAAAATTAGAAAATATAGAAGTAGAAAAAGAAAAAGAAAGCAATTTATCTAAAGGATGGAAATTTGTAACCTCACATCCAAAGGATTTGATCATTAAGAGATGATTTGCTAATTGTTTAGATTTCTGTTTTAGTAGTACAAAAGAAGAAATATGTAGAGAATTTGAAGATCTTATGACTAAGTAATTTGAAATGAGCATGATGGGTAAGCTAAATTTTATTTTCTTAGGATTACAAATAAGACAACAAGTTCAAGACTATGGTTAGAAGCCACATATATACACTTTAGAATCGATAACACTAATACATCAGAATTAGCCAAGGATAAAGTTCATTATTCTAGGACTAAGCACATAGATGTTAGAAATCACTTTATTAGATACCAAGTGGCTAAATTTATTTTCAAACATTGAGAGAATAATTTAAAATTTTAGTCATTATTTAGGGTTCACTCCCTTTTGATGGTGTCAAAGAGGGAGAATAGTTAGGAGTTAGAGGGAGCATCAAGATAAGGGGAGTATGTTAATTTTTAATTTCTTCTTTAAAAATTTATTTCTATTTTCTTTGTTACTTTTTTGTATTTATAAAAAAATATTTATATCTTGCCATCATTAAAAGGGAGAGATTATTACACTCTTGTGTTTGATGAGTCAAGCATAAATTTTTATATATCATTTGGACTTACTTTAAGTAAAATTATTAATATTAAATTAAGTTAAGCCATGAACTTTAAAATGTATAAAATAGTGGTCTTCAAGACTCATGGAGTGATGACAAGCTTCAAGAAAATTGAAGGCATACACCAAAATCTTTATACTTGAATATCTCTTTATTTTTCTTGAATTTGCTATGTTTAAATTTTGAGATGACGTGGCATACTAGTAGTATTAATATTTAAAAATGTTATAAGTTTAATAATTTTTGAATTTTTATTTTTGGGCCAAGCATTATTGATGAAAAGTATAGACATTAGTATTTGATTTTTTAAAATTATTTAGGAATTACTTTTCATGAATTTCTTTTCATAGTCATTTAGGATACTTATAATACTATCATAATATAAAATTATTTTGGTATACCTATATCCAAAATTTTGGCACAAAAACTCTCACAAAACAATATAAAACCACTTTAGTCTCTGGAAGTTTCACTATAGCATTAAGTAGATTGACCCGACCTGATGGCTGGTCCGTCCAGGCTTTAAGGATTTAAAACATAAATAAAAGTAAATATTGTTTGATAGACACGAAAGGGGCGAGTAAAGCCCAAAGGCCGCAGGAAGAGCTGCGGAATGAAACAAGTGAGAAATCAGCCCATAGCTGCGGAACGAATCAAGTGCGAACTCAGCCCGCAGAGAAAAGCTGACCAGAACAAGCACGAAATCAAGTCAACCAGGACCAAACGATGAAATCTTGGTCGAGGAAGGGGGGACCCAACCCCAAACGATTTGGGAGACATGAACCGAAAGTATTATAGAGAGGAATCACAAAGACATTTGGATGATGTGGGACTAAACTCCCATTCAATTGTTAAAGAAGGCAGAAGGGCAGGTTTGATCGGACCACTTAGATTAATTAAGGTAAATTGCTGCATGACAATAGTAAAATGCCAAGCAGGAGATTCGAACCCGAGCCAAACCTGCAAGATGATGTGGAACCACTACAGTAAATTTCTATTTTAGTTGATTTCTGGAGACATTATTTTAATACATGTAAGACAACCAACGCGTGATTTAATGGCCCAGATCAAGGCCACTTAGATCCAATAGTCGGGATTGATCTCGAATGGTAAATTCGAGATTCAATCAGAAACATCCATTTCAGGCTCCAAATCGAACGGCCACAGCTTTGTGTCCATTACCCAATTGGCTAGCTAATTTTAGAGCCATTAGGAGTGGATTTAGAGCTCAAATTTGAGCTCTATAAATAGGGAAGGATGAAGAAATCCATGGGGTTACATTTGCTAAGTTCTCATTCTTTTAGGCCACTATTTTGAGCAAATTCAAGTGAGTACGATGCTTCCAAATTCATAAAGAGAAAGTGACAAGAAGGATTCCAGGTTTTTGCTTCAACTATTTTTTCAATCTCTATTCCTCTCTTTTTTGGTCTTGTGTGCCTCCTATGTCTCTTAAAATTGTCTTAGGTTTTGCCAATTTTTGCATTTCTTTCTTTGCGGTGGGGGCATCCCAGTAATTGTGCAAAAGTCTAGGGTTTGAGTTGAGCCCGAAAAAAATCAAGTAGGTTCGAGATTAGTCGTCGGTAAATTCCCAAGTAGGTTTGAGTTGAACCGTATGAAAAACCTTGCTTATAATTTGGTGTTTTTAGTGTTGTTTTTCCCAACACTGGTTGGGGGTGGATGTAGGCTTTATTTTGAGTCGAACCACCTTAAAAATCTTTTGTGTTCTATTTCTTCTTATTCGTGCTTAAAAGATTTAAGTTTTAATTGAAATTAAAATTCAAAAGAAAATTTTATTTAACACAATTCACCCCCCCCCCCCCTCCACTTGTGGGATTAACTTAAGCCCAAAGAACTTCAAGAAAAAGGAAAAGAAGAAGGAGAAGAAGAAGAAGAAGAAGAAGAAGAAGAAGAAGAAGAAGAAAAAGAAGAAAAATTTGTAGAAGAAGAAGAATAAGAGAATGAAGAAGAAGAAGAAGAAGAAGGTGAAGAAAAAGAGAAGAGGAAGAGGAAGAAGAAGAAGAAGAAGAAGAAGAAAGTGGAGGAATAAAAGAAGGAGGAGGAGGAGAAGAAGAAGAAGACGAAGAAGAAGTCGAAGAAGGAAAAGAAGAAGAAGATGACGAAGAAGGCAAATAGGAAGAAGAAGAAGAAGGAGAAGGAGAAGTAAAAGGAGAAAAAGATGTAGAATAATAATAAGAAGAAAAGGAAGAAGACAAAGAAGAAGAAGAAAATGAAGATCACGAAGAATAAGAAGAACACTAAAAAGAAGAAGGCAAAAAAGAAGTAGAAGAACAAACAAAATATGAAAAAGAAGACGAAGAAGAAGAAGAAAAAGTAGAAGAAGAAAGAGAAGAAGAAGAAGAAGAAGAAGAAGAGGAAGATGAAGAAGAAGGAGAAGAAGAAGAAAAAGAAGAGGAAGATGAAGAAGTAGGAGAACACAAAGAAAAAGAAGAAGCAGATGAAGAAGAAAAAGAAGAAGAAGTAGATGAAAAAGAAGAAGAAGAAAAAAAAGACAAAGAAGAATAATAACAATAACAAGAATTAAAAGAAGAAAAAGTAGTAGAAGATGAAGAAATAGAAGTAAAAGGTTAAGAAAAAGAAGTAGAAGAACACGAAGAAGAAGTACATGAAGTAGAAGAAGTAGTAGTAGAAGAAGAATGAGAAGAAGAAGAAGAAGAAAGATGAAAATGAGGAAAGAAGAAGAAGAAGAAAAAGAAGTAGAGGAAGAAGAAGAAGATGATGATGAAGAAGAATAGCAAGAAGAAGAAAGAGAAGAGGAAGAAGACAAAGAAGAAGAAGAAGAAGAAGTAGAAGATGATGACGAAGAAGAACTAGATGAATAAGAAATAGAAGAATAATAATATTAATAATAATAATAATAATAATAAGAAGAAGATGAGGAAGAAGAAAAAGAAGAAAAAGATGAAGAAGGAGAAGATGTAAAAGAAGTAGAAGAAGAAGAAGAAGAAGGGAAAGAAGAAGAACAAGGAGAAGAAGAAGATCTTGATGATGAAGATGTAGAATAATATGATCAAGAAAAAGAAGAAGAATAAAAAGAAGAAGAAGAGGAAGGAGAAGAAGAGGAAGAAGAGGAAGAAGAGGAAGAAGAAGAAGAAGAAGAAGTAGAAAATGAGGAAGAAGAAGAAGAAGAAGAAGAAGGAGAAGAAGAAATAGAAGAAGAAGATGAAGAAGAGGAAGAAGAAGAAAAAGAAAAAAAAGGAGAAGAAGAAGAAGAAGAAGAAGAAGACGAAGAAGAAGAAGACAAAGAAGAAGAAAAAGAAGAAGATGAAATAGAAGAAGAAGAACAAGAAGTAGAAGAAAAAGAGGTGAAAGAAATAACAGAAGAAGAAGAATGGAAAAAAGAAAAAACAAAGAAAAAGAAGTCGTAGAAGAAGAAGAAGATTAAGAAGAAGAAGAAGATTAAGAAGAAGAAGAAGAAGTAGCAGAATAAGAAGACGAACAAGAAGAAGAAGAAGAACATGAACAAGAAGAAAAAGCATAAGAAGAAGAGGAAGATGAAGAAGAAGAAGATGAAGAACAAGAAGAAGAAGTGTTAAAAGAAGAAGAAGAATATTAAGAAAAAGAAGAAAAAGTAGAAAAAGAAGAAGAATAAGAGGAAGAAGACGAAGAAAAATAAGGTTAGAAGAAAATGGATAAGAAGATGAAGAAGAACAAGGAGTAGAAGAAGGAGAAGAAGAAGAAGAAGAGGAAGAAGAAGAAAAAGATGAGGAACAAGAAGAGAAAAAAGAAGAAGAGGAAGACGAAGAAGAAGGAGAAGACGAAGACAAAGAAAAAGAAGAAGAAGAAGAAGAAGAAGAGGAAGAATATGAAGAAGAAGAAGAAAAAGAAGTAGTTGTAGTAGTATAGGAAGGAGAAGGAGAAGAAGAAAAAGAAGAAGAGATAAATTAAGAAGAAGGAGAAGAAGAAGTAGAAGAAGAAGATGGCGATGATGATGAAGAAGAAGAAGAAGACGAACAGGAAGAGGAAGAAGATGAAGAAGACAAAGAAGAAGAAGAAGAAGAAGAAGAAGAAGAAGACGATGAAGAAGAAGAAGAAGATGATGATGATGAAGAAGAAGTAGAAAAGAAGAAGAGGAATAGGACAAAGAAGAAGAAGATGATGATGATGATGAAGATGAGGAAGAGAAAAAAAGAAGAAGATGATGAAGAAGAAGAACAACAAGAAGAAGATGAAGAGGGGTAGAAGAAGAAGAAGAAGAAGAAGAAGAAGTAGGAGAAGAAGAAGAGGAAGAAGAAGAAGAAGAAGCAGAAGAAGAAGGAAAAGAAGGAGAAGAAGGGGATGAAGAAGCAGAAGAAGAAAAAGAAGAAAAATTTGTAGAAGAAGAAGAATAAGACAATGAAGAAGAAGAAGAAGGCAAAGGAAAATAAGAAGAAGAAGAAGGGGAAGAAGAACAAAAAGAAGAAGAAGAAGAAGAAGAAGAAGAAGAAGGTGGAGTAGAAGAAGAAGAAGAAGAAGGTGGAGTAGAAGAAGAAGAAGACGAAGAAGAAGAAGAAGAAGAAGAAGAAGAAGTCGAAGAAGGCGAAGAAGAAGAAGAAGCAGAAGACGAAGAAGAACAAGAAGATGAAGATGAAGAAGAAGAAGAAGAAGAAGAAGAAGAAGAAGAAGACGAAGAAGGCAAAGAAGAAGAAGGAAAAGGAGATGAAATAGAAGAAAAATTAGAAGAAGAAGAAGATGATGATGATGATGAAGATAAGGAAGAGAAAAAAGAAGAAGATGATGAAGAAGAAGATGAACATGAAGAAGACGATGAAGGGTGGTAGAGCAAAAAGAAGAAGAATAATAAGTAGTACTAGAAGAAGAATAATAATTATGAGAAGGAGAAGAAGAAGAAGAGGAAGAAGAAGAAAAAGAAAAGAAAAGAAGAAGAAGAAGTAGAAGAAGAAGATGATGATGAAGAAGAAGAAGAAATAAGAGAAAAAGTAGAAGAAAAAGAAGAAAAAGAAGAAGATGATGATGATGATAATGATGTAGATGAGGTAGAGAAAGAAGAAGAAGATGATGAAGAAGAAGAACATGAAGAAGACAAAGAAGGGTAGATGAAGAAGAAGAAGAAGAAAAGGAAGAAGAAGAAGAACAACAACAAGAAGAAGAAGTAGAAGAAGAAAAAAAAAAGGAGACGAAGAAGGAGAAGAAGAAGAAAAAGAAGAAAACTTTTTAGAAGAAGAAAAGAAGAATAAGAGGATGAAGAAGAAGAAGAAGGCAAAGAAGAAGAAGAAGAGGAAGGTGGTGGAGTAGAAGAAGGAGAGGAAGATGAAGAAGAAGAACAAGAAGAAGAAGAAGAAGAAGAAGACGAAGAAGAAGAAGTCGAAGAAAGCGAAGAAGAAAAAGATGATGAAGAAGGCAAAGAAGAAGAAAAAGAAGAAGAAGGAGAAGGAGAAGGAGAAGTTGATGGAGAAGAAGATGTTGAAGGAGAAGAAGAAGAAGAAGAAGAAGAAGATGTAGAAGACAAAAAAAAGAAGAAAATGAAGATGACAAAGAAGAAGAAGAACCCTAAGAAGAAGAAGACAAAAAAGAAGTAGAAGAATAGGTAGAAGATGAAGAAGAAGTCGAAAAAGACGAAGAAGAAGAAGAAGAAGAAGAAGAAGAAGAAGAAGAAGATTAAGAATAAGAATAAGAATAAGAAGAAGAAGATGAGGAGAAAAAAGAAGGAGAACGAGAAGAAGAAGAAGAAGAAGAAGAAGAAGAAGAAGAAAAAGAAGAAGAAGAAAAAGAAGATGATGATGATGAAGATGAAGAAGAATATGAAAAAGAGGAAGAAAAAGAAGTGGAAGAAGAAGAAGAAGAAGAAGAAGAAGATGAAGTAGAAGAAGAAGGCGAAGAATTAGAATAAGTTGACGAAGAATGAGAAGAAGAACAAGAGGAAAAAGAATAAGCAGAATAAGAAGTAAAAGAAGAAAAAGAACAAGTAGAAGAAGAAGATGATAAAGAAGAAGAAGAAGAAGAAGAATTAAAAGAGGATGACGAAGAAGAGGAAGATGAAGAAGACGAAGAAGAAGAAAAAAAACAAGAAAAAGAACAAGAACAAGAAGAAGAGAAAGAAGAAGAAATAGAAGAAGAAGAAGAAAGAGAAGAAGAAGAAGAAGAAGAAGAAAAATTATAAGATGATGACGAAGAAGAAGAAGAAGAAGAAGAAGAAGACAAAGTAGAAGAAGATGAAGAAGAAGAAGGGGAAGAAGAAATAGAGGAAGAGGAAGAAGAAGAAGAAGTAGAAGAAGAAGAAGGAGAAGAAGGAAGAGTAGAAGATGAAGAAGAAGGAGAAGAATAAGAATAAGAAGAAGAAGAAGAAGAAGATGAAGGTGAGGAAGAAGAAGATGAAGAACAAGAATAAGAGAAAGAAGAAGTAAAAGAGGTAGAAGATGGATAAGAAGAGGATGAAGAAGAAGAAGAAGATGATGAAGATGAAGAAGAAGAAGAAGAAAAGATAAGGAAGAAGATGAAATAGAAGAAAAAGTACAAGAAGAAGAAAAGGAAGAAGCAGAAGAAAAAGAAGAAGAAGAAAAATGAAGAAGAAGAAGAAGGCGAAGTAAAACAAGTTGAAGACAAAAAAAAAGGTGAAGACAAAGAAGAAGAAGAAGAAGAAGAACAAGATGAAGACGAAGAAGAAGAAGAAGAAGAAGACGAAGTAGAAGAAAATGAAGAGGATAGAGAAGAAAAAGAATAATAATAATAATATTAAGAAGAAGAAGAAGAAGAAGAAGAAGACGAGGAAGAAGAAGTAGAAGAAGAAGAAGTAGAAAACGAGGAAGAAGAAGAAGAAGAAGAAGAAGAAGAAGGAGAAGAAGAAGCAAAAGAAGAAGATGAAGAAGAAGATGAAGAAGAAAAAGAAGGAGAAGAAGAAGAAGAAGAATAAGAAGCTGACAAAGAAGATGAAGAAGAAGAAGTAGAAGTTGAAATAGAAGAAGAAGAAGAAGAAGAAGAAGTGAAAGAAATAGTCGAAGAAGAAGAATGGGAAAAAGAAAAAAATAGAGAAAAAGAGGTCGTAGAAGAAGAAGATGAAAAAAGATGAAGAAGATGAAGATAACTAAGAAGCAGAAGAAGTAGACAAAGAACAAGAAGAACATCAAGAAGAAAAAGAAGAAGAACAAGAACAAGAACATGAACAAGAACAAGAAGAAGCATCAGAAGAAAAAGAAGCAGAAGAAGTAACAGAATAAGAAGACGAAGAAGAGGAACATGAATAAAAAGAAAAAGCATAAGGAGAAGAGGAAGAAGAAGAAGATGAAGAAGTAATAGAAGAAGAAGAAGAAGAATAAGAAAAAGAAGAAAGAGAAGAAAAAGACGAAGAATAAGAAGAAGATGATGAAGGAAAAGAAGGTTAAAAGAAAATAGAGAAGACGATGGAGAAGAACAAGGAGAAGAAGAAGGAGAAGAAGAAGAAGAGGAAGAAGAAGAAAAAGATGAGGAAGAAAAAGAAAAAAAAAGAAGAGGAAGACGAAGAAGAAGGAGAACACGAAGACGAAGAAGAAGAAGAAGAAGAAGAAGAAGAGGAAGAAGAAGAAGAAGAAGAAGATGAAGAAGTTGTAGTTGTAGAAGAAGGAGAAGGAGAAGAAGAAAATGAAGAAGAGTTAAATAGAGAAGAAGGAGAAGAAGAAGTAACAGAAGAAGAAGAAGATGAAGAAGAAGAAGAAGAAGAAGAAGAAGAAGACGAGGAAGAGCAACAAGATGAAGAAGACGAAGAAGACGAAGAAGAAGAAGAAGAAGATGAAGATGAAGAAGAAGAAGAAGAAGAAAAAGAATAAGGAGAAGGAGAAGAAGAAGAAGAAGAAAAAGAAGAAAGAGGAGAAGAAGAAGAAGATGATGATGAAGAAGAAGTAGAAAAGAAGAAGAAGAAGAGGAAGAAGAAGAAGAAGAAGAAGAAGAAGTTGATGAAGAAGAAGCAGAAGAAGAAGAAGAAGAAGTTGATGAAGAAGAAGCAGAAGAAGAAGAAGATGATGATGATGATGAAGAT
>JAIUJO010002809.1:12500-17500 GCA_023846275.1 Vanilla planifolia | reverse complement strand
AATGAGAACAAAAAGATTGAGAAGAAGAAGAAGAAGAACAAGTAGAAGAACATGAAGAAAAAGAAGGAGACGAAGATGAAAAAGAAGATGAAGATGAAGAAGAAGAAGATGATGATGAAGAAGAAAAATAAGAAGACGAAGAAGAAGAAAAAGAAGAAAGGGAAGAAGGAGAAGAAGAAGAAGAAGAAGAAAAAGGAAAAGAAGTGGAAGAAGAAGTTAAAGAAGAAGAAATAATAGAAAAAGAAGAAGAAGAAAAATGATTAGAAGAAGAAGATGAAGAAGAAGAAGAAGAAGATTAAGATGAAGAAGAAGAAGAAACAGAAGATGAAGAAGGTGAAGAAGAAGAAGAAGAAGAATAAGAAGGAGAAGATGGAGAAGGAGAAGAAGAAGAAGAAGAAGAAGAAGAGGAAGAATTAGAAGAAGAAGACGAAGAAGAAGAAGAACAATAAGAAGAAGTCGAACAAGAAGGTGAAGAAGAAGAAGATGATGATGATGAAGAATAAGGGGATGAATAAGAAGAAGAAGAAGAAGAAGAAGAAGAAGGAGAAGAAGAAAGAAAAGATGGTGAAGAACAAGAAGAGAAGTCAGATAGGTAAAAGACAAAGAAACGGAACAGGAAGAAGGCAAACATCATGAAGAAGAAGAAGAAGAAGACGAAGAAGAAGAAGAAGAAGAAGACGAGGAGTTAGAAGTAGAAGTTAAAGAAGAATAATAATAATAATAACAATAAGATGAAGATAAGAAGAATAAGAAGAACAAGAAGAAGAAGAATAAGAAGAAAGAACAAAATGAATAAGGAGAAGATGTTGAAGAAAAACATTAAGCAGAAGAAAAAGAAGAAAAAGAGGAAGAAGAAGAAGAAGAAGGAGGACGAGGAGGAGGAAAACTGGAAGAAGAAGAAGAAGAAGAAGAAGATGGAGGAAAAGACATAGAAGAAGACGAGGAAGAAGATGTGGAAGAAAATGAATAAGAATAAGAAGAAGAAAGAGAATAAGAATAAGAAGAAGAAAAAAAGATGCAGAAGAAGAAGAAGAAAAAGAAGAAGATGAAGAAGAAGAGGAATAAGAAGAAGAAGAAGAAGAAGAAGAAGAAGATGAAGTCGAAGAAGTAAAAGATTAAGAAGAAGAAGATGAAGAAGAAAAAGAAGTGGAAGAAGAAGAAGGAGAAGAAGAAGATGAAGAGGAAGAACAAGAATAAGAAGAAGAAGAAGAAAAAGAAGAAGGAGAAGAAGAAGAAGAAGAAGTAGATTGAGAAGAAGTAGAAGAAAAAGAAGAAGAAGAAGAAGAAGAACAAGAAGAAGAAGAAATAGAAGCACATGAAGAAGATGGAGAAGAAGATGAAGTAGAAGATTAAGATGAAGAAGAAGAAGAAGAAGAAGAAGAATAAGAAGACAAACAAGAAGAAGAAGAAAAAGGAGAAGAAGAAGAGGAAGAAGAAGAAGAAGAAGAGAACGAAGAAGAAGAAGAAAAAGAAGGAAAAGCAGAAAAAGAAGAAGGAGAAGAAGAAGAAGAAGAAGAAGAAGAAGAAGAATGTCAAGATGAAGAAGAAGAAGAAGAAGAATAAGACGAATAAGACGAAGAAGAAGAAGAAGAAGAAGAATGTGAAGATGAAGAAGAAGAAGAATAATAATAAGACGAATAAGACGAAGAAGAAGAAGAAGAAGAAGATGAATAATAATAATAATAATAATAAAATGAAGAAGAAGCACATGACAAAGAAGAAGACAAAGAAGAACAAGATGATGACGATGAAGAAGAATAAGAAGAAAAAGAAAAAGAAGAAGTAGAAGAAGCAGAAAAAGAAGAAGTTGAAGATGAAGACGGGAGGAGAAGAAAAGGATGATGAAGAAGAAATATAAGAAGAAAAGGGCGACGAAGAAGAATTAAAAGAAGAGGAACAAGAATAAGAAGAAGAGGAAGATGAAGAAGAAGATGAAGAAGAAAAAGAAGATTAAAAAGAGGATTAATAAGAAGGAGAAGAAGAAGAAGAAAATGATAAAGAAAAAGAAGGAGAAGAAGAAGAAGAAGAAGAGGAAGAAGAAGAAGAAAAAGAAGGAGAAGAAGAAGAGGAAGAAGAAAAAAAAAGATGAAGAAGTGGAAGGTGAAAAAGAATAAGAAGAAGAGGAAAAAGATGGAGAAAAAGAAGGAGAGGAAGAAGAAGAAGAAGAAGAAGAAGAAGAAGAAGAAGAAGAAAATCAAGAAGAAGAAGAAAAAAAATAAGAAGAAGAAGAGGAAGATGAAGAAGAAGAAGAAGAAGAAGAAAAATATGATCAAGGAGAAGAGGAAAAGTAGATGACTTAGAAGAAGTAGAAGAATAAGTTAAAGATGAAGAAAAAGACGAAGAAGAAAACGAAGTAGACAAAGAAAAAGATGAAGAAGTTGAAAAAGAAGAAGAAGAAGGAGAAGGAGACGGAGAAGAAGAAGAATGAAAAGAAGGAGGAGAAGAAGAAAAGTAAGCTAAAGAAGAAGATGATGAAGATGAAGAAGACGAAAAAAAGAAGAAGATAATGAAATAGAAGAAGAAGAAGAAATTTGAGAAAAATAAAAAGAAGAGGGGCAAGAAGAAGAAGAGGAAGAGGATGAAGATGAAGAAGAGGAAGAAGAAGATGAAAAGAAGAAGAATAAATAGTAGAAGAAGAGAAAGAAGAAGAGGAAGAAGAAGATGAAGTTAAACAAGAAGATGACGAAGAAGTGGAAGAAGAAGAAGAAGACAAAGATAAAAAAAAGAAGAAGAATAAGAAGTTGAAGAAGAAGAACTAGATGATGAAGGGGAAGAAGAAGAAAAAAAACGAAGAAGAAGAAGAATAAGAAGAAGAAGAAGAAGAAGAAGAAGAAGAGAAAGAAGAAGAAGATGAAGAAGATGCTGAAGAAGAAGAAGAAGAAGAATAAGAGTAGAAGAAGAACAGGAAGAATAAGAAGAAGAAGAAGTAGAAGATGATGATGATGAAGTGGAAGAAAAAGAAAAAGAAGTAGAAGAACAATAAGAAGAATAAGAAGTAAAAGAAGAAGAAATAGAAGAAGAAGTAGAAGAACAAGATGAAGACGAAGAAGAAGATGATATAAACAAAAGAGAAAAAGAAGAAGACGACGAAGTAGAAGAGGAAGAAAAAGAAGAAGAAAAGAAGGAGAAGAAGAAGAAGAACAAGAAGAAGAGGAAGAAGAAGAAGAAGAAGAGGAAGAAGAAGAAGAAGAAGAAGAAGAACAAGAAGAAGAAGAAGTAGATGAGAAGAAGAAGAAGAAGAAGAAGAAGAAGAGGAAGAGGAAGAAGAGGAAGAAGAAGAAGACGAAGAAGAAGAAAAAGAATAAGAAGAAGACGATGAAGAAGATGAAAAAGAAGGAGAGAAGAAATAATAGTAAGAGAAGAAGAAGAAGAAGATGAAGTCGTAGAAGAAGAAGAAGAAGAAGTAGTTGTAGAAGAAGAAGAAGAAGAAAAAAAAGTTTAAGAAGAAGAAGAAGTAGAAGATCAAGAAGAGGAAGAAGAAGATGAAGAAGAAGAAGAAGTAGAAGAACATGAAGAAGGAGAAGAAGATGAAGAAGAAGAATAAGATGAACATGAAGAAGAGGAAGAAGATGATGAAGAAGAAAAATAAGAATACAAAGAAGAAGAAGAAGAAGAACAAGAAGAAGAAGAAATAGAAGAATAATAATAAG
Organism: Vanilla planifolia; assembly: GCA_023846275.1. Classification (NCBI taxonomy): domain Eukaryota; kingdom Viridiplantae; phylum Streptophyta; class Magnoliopsida; order Asparagales; family Orchidaceae; genus Vanilla; species Vanilla planifolia. The sequence goes on along the minus strand of JAIUJO010002809.1, from coordinate 13,850 downwards.
AAGAACATGACGAAGACGAAGAAGAAGATGAAGATGAAGAAGAAGAAGAAGAAGAAAATAGAGAAAAATAAGAAGAACAGGGGGAAGAAGAAGAAGAGGAAGAGGAAGAGGATGAAGATGAAGAAGAGGAAGAAGAAGATGAAAAGAAGAAGAATAAGTAGTAGAAGAAGAGAAAGAATAAGAGGAAGAAGAAGATGAAGAAGAAGTTGAAGTTAAACAAGAAGATGACGAAGAAGTGGAAGAAGAAGAAGAAGACAAAGATAAAGAAAAAGAAGAAGAAGAAAAACAAGAGGAAGATGAAGAAGAAGAAGAAAAAGAAGAAGAAGAAGAACATGATGATGAAGGGGAAGATGAAGAAAAAGAAGAAGAAGAAGAAGAAGAAGAAGAAGAAGAAGAAGAAGTTGAAGAAGATGACAAAGAAGAAGAAGAAAAAGAAGAAGAAGAAGAAGAAGAAGAATAAGAAGTAGAAGAAGAATAAGAAGTATAAGAAGAAGAAGAAGTAGAAGTTGATGATGATGTTGAAGTGGAAGGAAAAGGAAAAGAAGAAGTTGAAGAACAATATGAAGAATAAGAAGTAGAAGAAGAAGAAATAGAAGAAGAAGTAGAAGAACATGATGAAGACGAAGAAGAAGATGATATAAAAAAATAGAAAAAGAAGAAGACAATGAAGAAGAAGAGGAAGAAGAAGAAGAAGAAAAGAAGGAGAAGAAGAAGAAGAAGAAGAAGAAGTGGAAGAAGTAGACGAAGAAGAAGAAGAAGTGGAAGTAGAAGAATAGGAAGAAGAAGAAGATGAAGAAGAAGAAAAAGAAGGAGAAGAAGAAGTAATAGTAAGAGAAGAGGGTGAAGAAGAAGAAGAAAAAGTAGTAGTAGTTGTATCTGAAGAAGAAGAAGAAGAAGAAGAAGAAGAAGAAGAAGATGAAGAAGAGGAAGAAGAAGATGATGAAGAAGAAGAAGAAGAAGAAGTAGAAGAAGATGAAGAAGAAGAAGAAGAAGATGAAGAAGAAGAATAAGATGAACTTGAAGAAGAGGAAGAAGATGATGAAGAAGAAAAATAAGAATACAAAGAAGAAGAATATTAAGAACAAGAAAAAGAAGAAGAAGAAGAATAGGAAGAAGAAGAAGATGAAGAAGACGAAGAAGAAGAAGAAGAAGAAGTAAAAGAAGAAGAAGAAGAATAAGTTAAAGATGAGGAAAAAGATGAAGAAGAAAATGAAGTAGACGAAGAAAAAGATGAAGAAGTTGAAAAAGAAGAAGAAGGAGAAGGAGACGGAGAAGAAGAAGAATGAAAAGAAGGAGGAGAAGAAGAAAAGTAAGCTAATGAAGAAGAAGATGAAGATGAAGAAGACGAAA
>JAIUJO010002809.1:0-5000 GCA_023846275.1 Vanilla planifolia | reverse complement strand
AAGAAGAAGAAGAAGAAGACGTAGAAGAAGAACAAGAAGAAGGGGAAGAAGAAGGAGGAGAAGAAGAAGAAGAAAAACAAGAAGAAAAAGGAGAAGCGGAAGAAGAAGAAGAAGATGTAGAAAAAGAAGAAGAAGAAGATGTTGAAGAAGAAGAAGAAGAGGAAGATGATGATTAAGAAGAAGAGGAAGATAAAGAAGAAGAAGAAGAAGAAGAAGAAGGCAAAAAGAAAGATGATGATGATGATGAAGAAGAAGAAGAAGAAATTGAAAAAAAATAATAAGAAGGAGAAAAAAAAGAAGAAAAAGAACAAGAACAAAAACAAGAACAAGAATACAAAGAAGAGGAAGAAGACAAAAACATAGTAGATGTAAAAGGAGAAGAAGAAGATGAAGAAGGTGAAGAAATAGAAAAAGTAGAAGAAGAAGAAGAAGAAAAAGACAAAAAAAGAAGTAGAAGATGAAGAAGAAGAAAAAAGATGTAGAAGAAGAGGAAGAAGAAGAAGAAGACGAAGAAGAACTTGAAAAAGAAGGAAAAGAAGAACACAAAGAAGAAGAAGAAAAGGAAGAAGAATAAGAAGAAGAAGAAGAAGAAGAAGAAGAAGAAGAAGAAGTGGAAGAAGAAGAAGAAGAAGAACAAGAATAATGAGACGAAGAAGAAGAAGAAGAAGAAGAATAAGAAGAGGAAGAAGGAGAAGAAGATGATGACGGTGATCAAGAAGAAGGAGAGGAAGAAGAAGAAGAAGGTGATGATGATGATTGAGGAGTAGAAGAAGAAGAACAAGATGATAATGATGAAGAAGAAGAGTTTTTCAAAGAAGAGGAAGAAGAAGACAAAGAAGAAGAAGAAGAAGAACAAGATGAAGAAGAAATAGAAGAAGAAGAAGAACAAGAACAAGAAGAAGATGAAGTAGAAGAAAGAGAAGCAGAAGAATAAGGAGACGAAGAAGGAGAAAAATGAAAGAAGAAGAAGAAAAAGTAGAAGAAGATGATGATGATGAAAAAGTACTAGAAGATGAAGGAGGAGAAGAATAAGAAGAAAGAGAAGAAGGCAAAGAAGAGGAAGAAGAAGAAGAAGACGAAGAAGATGAAGAAGGAGAAGAAGGGGAAGGAGAAGAAGAAGAAGGAGGAGGAGAAGAAGAAGAAGAAGAAGAAGAAGAAGACGAAAAAAAGAACAAGGAGAAGATGAAGAAGATGAAGAAGAAGATGAATAAGATGAAGAAGAAGATGGCGAATAAGAAGAAGAATACAAAGAAAAAGAAGATGATGAAGAAGAGGAAGATGAAGAAGAAGAAGATGATGAAGAAGAAGTAGAAGAAGTACAAGAAGAAGAAGATGAAGAAGAAGAGGAAGAAGAAGAAGAAGATAGATAAGAACAAGAAGTAAAACAATAAGAAGAAGAATAAAAAGGAGAAGTACAAGAAGTAAAAGGGGAAGGAGAAGAAGAAGAAGAAGAAGAATAAAAAGAAGAAGAAGAAAAAGAAGAAGAAGAAGAACAAGAAGAAGCAGAAGAAGAAGGAGAAGGAGAAGATGGAGAAGAAGGGGAAGAAGAAGAAGAAGAGGAAGAAGACAAAGAAGAAAAGGAAGAAGAAGCAGGAGGAAAAGAAGAAGAAGAAGAAGAAAGAGAAGAAAAGGAAGAAGAGAGAGGAAGAAGAAGAAGACAGATAAGAAGAAGATCAACAACAAGAAGTAAAGGAAAAAGAAGAAGAAGAATAAGAAGGAGAAGAAGAAGAATACAAAGAAAAAGAAGTTGATGAAGAAGAGGAAGATGAAGAAGAAGAAGATGATGAAGAAGAAGTAGAAGAAGTACAAGATGAAGAAGATGAAGAAGAAGAGGAAGAAGAGGAAGAAGAAGAAGAAGACAGATAAGAACAAGAAGAAGTAAAAGGAGAAGGAGAAGAAGAAGAAGAAGAAGAAGAAGAAGAAGAAGAAGAAAAAGAAGTAGAAGGAGAAGTAAAAGGAGAAGATGGAGATGAAGGGGAAGAAGAAGAAGAAGAAGAAGAAGCAGAGAAAGAAGAAAAGGAAGAAGAAGCTGGAGGAAAAGAAGAAGAAGAAGAAAGAAAAGAATAGGAAGAAGAGGAGGAAGCAGAAGAAGATGGATAAGAAGAAGATCAACAACAAGAAGTAAAGGAAGAAGAAGACGAAGAATAAGAAGAAGAAGAAGAAATGGAGGAAGAAAAAGAAGAAGACGAAGAAGAAGATGAAAAAGAAGGAAAATATGAAAACCAAGAAGAAGACAAAAAAGAAGAAGAATAATAAGAAGAAGAAGATGATGATGAAGAAGAAGAATAAGAAGAAGAAGAAGAACAAGAACAAGAAAAAGAAGAATAAGATGATGAAGAAGAACAAGAAGAAGAAGAAGAGGAAGAAGGTGAAGAAGAAGATGATGATGATAATGATCATGATTATGAAGAAGGAGAAGAATAAGAAGCAGAAGATGATGATGATGATGATGAAAAAGGAGTAGAAGAAGAAACACAAGATGATGATGAAGAAGAAGAAAAATAAGTCGAAGGAGAGGAAGAAGAAGACAAAGAAGAAGAAGAACAAGAAGAAGATGATGATGAAGAAATAGAAGAAGAAGAAGAAGAAGATGAAGTAGAAGGAGGAGAAGAAGAAGAAGAAGTAGAGGAAGAAGGAGAAAATAAAAGAAAGAAGAAGTAGAAGAATAAGAAGAAGAAGAAGAAGAAGAAGATGAAAAGGTACTAAAAGAAGGAGGAGAAGAAGAAGAATAAGAAGAAGACAAAGAAGAAGAAGAAAAGGGAGAAGAAGGGGATGAAGAAGAAGAAGATGATGAAGAAGAAGAAGGAGAAGAAGAAGAAGAAGAAGAAGAAAAAGATGAAAAAGAAGAAAAAGAAGACAAAGAAGAAGAAGAAGAAGAAGAAGAAGAAGAAGAAGAAGAAGAAGAAGCAGATGGAGAAGGAGAAGGAGAAGATGGAGATGAAGGGGAAGTAGAAGAAGAGGAAGAAGATGATGAAGAAGAAGAAGACAAAGAAGAAGTGGAAGAGGAAGAAGGAAGAAAAGAAGATGAAGAAGAAAGAGAAGAATAGGAAGAAGAGGAGGTAGAAGAAGAAGATGGATAAGGAGAAGAAGAAGAAGAAGAAGGAGAAAAGTAAAAAGAAGAAAAAGAATAAGAAGGAGAAGAAGAATAAGTGAAAGCAAAAAGAGGAGAAGAAGAAGAAGAAGAAGAAGAAGAAGTAGGAGAAAGAGAACAAGGAGAAGAAGGGGAAGAAGAAGAAGAAGAAGAAGATGATGATGATGAAGAAGATGAAGAAGACAAAGAAGCAGATGAAGAAGAAGAAAGAAGAGAAGAAAAAGAAGAAGAAGAAGAAGAAGAAAGAGAAGAGGGGAAAAGAAGATGATGATGATGAGGTAGAACAGCAAGAAGAGAGAGAAGAAGAAGTAGAAGAAAAAGACAAAGAACACGAAGAAGAAGAAGAAAAGGGTGATGAAGATGAAAAAGAATAAAAAAGAGGAAGAAGAAGAAGAAGAAGAAGAAGAAGAAGAAGAAGAAGAAGATGGAGTAGAAGAAGGAAAAGAAGAAGTAGAGTTAGATGAAGAAGAAGAAGAAGAAGAAGAAGAATTTGAAGAATAAGAATAAAAAGAAGAATAAAGAGAAGAAGAAAGACATGAAGAAGAAGAAGGGGAAGAAAAAGATGAAGAAGAAGAAGAAGAAGAAGAAGAAGTAGATGATGAAGTTGATGACGAAGAAGAAGAAAAGTTTGAATAAGAAGAAGAAGAAGTAAGAGGAAGTCAAAGAAGAAGAAGAAGAAGAAGAGGAAGAAGAAGAAGAAGAAGAAGAAGAGCAAGAAGAAGAAGAGAAGAAGAAGAGGAAGAAGAAGAATAAGAAGTTTAAGAAGATGACTATGATGAAGAATAAGAAGAGGAAGAAGAAGAAGAAGAAAATTAAGATGACGAAGAAGAAGAAGAAGAATAAGAAACAGAAGAAGAAAATGAATAAGAAGAAAAAGAAGAAGAAAAAGTAAAGGAGAAGAAGATGAAATAGAAGAAGAAGAAGAAGAAGAAGAGGAAGAAGAAAAAGAAGATGAAGAAGAACAAGAGGAAGAAGAAGAAGAAGAAGAGGAAAGAGGAGGAGGAGGAGGAGAAGAAAAAGGAGAAGAAGTTGAAAAAGAAGAAAAAGAAGAAGAATAATAAGATGAAGAATAAGAAGATGAAGAAGAAGAAGAAGAACTCGTAGAAGAAGATAACGAAGAAGATGAAGAAGATGAAAACAAAGAAGAAAAAGTAGTTGTCGAAGATGAAGAAGACAAAGACAAAATAGAAGAAGAAGAAGAAAAAGAAGAAGAGGAAGAGAATAAGAAGAAGAAGAAGAAGAATATGAAGAAGAAAAAGAAGAAGTAGTAGCAGTAGAAGTAAAAGAAGAAGAAGAAGAAGAAGAAGAAGAAGAAGAGAAAAAAGAAGAAGGAGAAGAACAAGAAGAAGAAGAGGAAGAAGAAGAATAAGTAGAGGAAGAACAAGCAGGAGAAGAGGGAGAAGCTGAAGAAGAAGAAGAGGAGGAAGAAGAAAAGAAGAAGAAGGAGACGAAGAAAAAGAACAAGACGAAGAATAAGATGATGAAGAAGAACAAGACGAAGATGATGAAGAAAAAGAGGTAGAAGAAGCAGTAAAATAGAAAAGCAAAGAACATCAAGAATAAGTAGAAGAAGACAATGAAGAAGAACGAGAATAAGAATAAGAAGAAGAAGAAGAAGAAGAAGAAAAAGAAGAAGAAGAAAAAGAACAAGAAGGAGAAGAAGAAGTAGAAGAAGAAGAAGAAGAAGAAGAACTAGATGAAGGAGAAGAAGAAAATGTAGAAGAAGGAGATGGAGAAGAAGCAGGGGTAAAAGAAGGAGAAGAAGTAGAAAGAAGAAGAAGAAGAAGAAGAAGAGGAAGGAGGATAATAAGAAGAATATGAAGAAGGAGAAGAAGGAGAAGAAGGAGAAGAAGAAGAAGGTGATGATGATGAAGGAGATGACGAAGCAGAAGAAGAAGAAGAAAAAGAA
>JAIUJO010003466.1:42500-45000 GCA_023846275.1 Vanilla planifolia | reverse complement strand
AAGATGAAGAAGAAGAAGAAGAAAAAGAAGAAGTAGAAGAAGTAGAAGAAGAAGAAAAAGATGATGATGAAGAAGAAGAAAAAGTTGAAGAAGAAGAAGAAAAAGAAGTAGAGGAAGCAGAAAAAGATGAAGAAGTAGAGGAAGAAAAAGCAAAAAAGAAGAAGAGTAAAAAGAAGGAGAAGAGGATGAAGAAGAAGCAGAAGAACAAGAAGATGAACAAAAAGAATAAGAAGTAGAAGTAGAAGAATAACAGGAAGAAGAAGAAGGAGAAGATGGTGAATAAGAAGAAGAAAACTCGAAGAAGAAGAAGAAGAAGAGAAAGAAGGTGGAGGAGAAAAAGAACAAGAAGAAGAAGAAGATGAAGAAGAAGAAGAAGAAGAAGAAGAAGAGGAAGAAGAGGAAGAGGAAGAAGGAGAAGAAGAAGAAGAGGATGAGGAAGAGGAAGAAAGAGAAGAAGAGGAAGAGGATGAAGAAGAAGAAGAAGAGGAAGAAGAAGATGAAGAAGAAGAAGAAGAAGAAGAGAAGAGAAGAAGAAGAAGAAGAAGAAGAAGAAGAAGAAGAGGAAGAAGAAGAAGAAGAAGAAGAAGAAGCAGAAGAGGGAAGAAGAAGACGAAGAAGAGAAGAAGAAGAAGAAGAAGAAGAAGAAGAAGTAAGAAGAAGAAGATGAAGAAGAAGAAGAAGAAGAAGAAGAAGTAGAGAAGAAGAAGAAGAAGAAGAAGAAGAAGAAGAAGAAAGAAAGAAGAACGAGAATAAAAACTAAGCAGAGGAAAATGAGGAGGAGAAGAAAAGAAGATAACGAAGAAGAAGAAGAAGAATCAGGTAAAGAAAAACAAGGCAAAGGAGATGAGGAAGAAGAAGAAGAAGATGAAGAAGAGGAAGAAGAAGTTTAACAAGAAGAGAATGAAGAAGAAGAAGAGGAAGAAGGAGGAGGAGGAGGTGGAGGAGGAGGGAGAAGAAGAAGAACAAGGAGAAGAAGAAGAAGAGGAGGAGGAAGAAGAAGAACAAGAACAAGAACAAGAACAAGAAGAAGAAGAAAAGAAGAAGTAGAATGAGAAGTAATAGTAGAAGAGGAAGTAAAAGAGGATGTAGAAGAAGGAGTAGGAGAAAAAGAAGAAGAGGAAGAACAAGAAGAAGAACAAGAAGAAGAGGAAGAACAAGAAGATGCTGATGATGAACATGAAGAAGAAAAAGAAGAAGAAGAAGAAGAAGAAGAAGACGAAGAACATGAAGAAGCAGAAAAAGTAGAAGTAGAAGAAAAAGCAAGTAGCAGAAGGAGAAGAAGAAGAAGAAGAAGAAAAGAAGAAGAAGAAGATGGTGAAGAAGAAGAAGAAGAAGAAGAGGAGAAAGAAGAAGAGGAGAGGAAGAAGAAGATGAAAAAGAAGAAGAAGAGGAAGAAGAAGAAGCAAAATAAGGGGAGGAAGACGAAGAGAAAGAAGAAGAAGTAAAAAAACAAGAAGAATATGAAGTAGATGAGGACGAAGTAGAAGACGAAGAGGAATAAGAAGAAGAGGAAGGAGAAGTTGAAGAAGAAGAAAAAGAAAAAGAAGAAGAATAAGAAGAAGAAGAAGAAGAAGTTGATGAAGAAGAAAAAGAAGAACGAGTTGAAGAAGTAAATGAACTGAAAGAAGAAGAAGAAGAAAAAAAAGAAGAAAACGAAATAGAAGATGAAGAAAAAGGTAAGAATAAGAAGAAGAAGAAGAAGAAGAACATGGAGAAGAAGAAGAAGGAGAAGAAGAAGTACAGGAAGAAGTTGAAGAAGAAGAAGAAAGAAGAAGAAGAAGAAGAAGAATATGAAGAAGACGAAGAGGAAGAATAAGAAGAAGAAAAAGTAGAAGAAGTAGAAGAAGATGTATAACAAAAAGAGCAAGAAAAAGAAGATGACGAAGAAGAAAAAGAAGAAGAAGATGGAGAAGTAGAAGTTGAAGATGAAGAAAAATAAGACGAAATGAGCAGGAGGAGAAGAAGAAGAATAAGAAGAAGAAAAAGAAGAAGAAGATGATGATGATGAAGAGGATGATGAAGAATAAGAAAAAAGAGATGAAGAAGAAGAAGAAGAAGAAAAAGAAGTAAAAGAAGAAAAACAAAAGGAAGAAGAAGAAGAAGAAGAAGATGATGATGATGAAAAGAAGAAGAAGAAGAAGAAGATGAAAAAGAAGAAGAAGAGGAAGAGGAAGAAAATGAAGAAAAAGAAGAAGAAGAAGAAGAAGTAGTAGTTGTACTAGAAAGTAGAAGAAGAAGAAGATGAAGATGAAGAAGAAGCAGATGATGATAATGAGGATGAGGAGGAAGAAGAGAGAAGAGAGAAGAGGAAGAGGTAGAAGAAGAGGAGGAGGAGGAAGAAGAAGAGGAAGGAGAAGCAAAAGAAGAAGAAGAATAATAATAAGATGAAGAAGAAGGAGAAGAAGAAGTAGTAGAAGAAGAATAAGAAGAAGTAGAAGAAGATGATGATGATGAAAAAGAAGAAGAAGAAGAAGAAGAAAAAAAATAAGAAAAAGATTGT
>JAIUJO010003466.1:5000-7500 GCA_023846275.1 Vanilla planifolia | reverse complement strand
AAGTAGAAAAAGAAAAAGAAGAAAGAAAGAAGATGAAGAAGAAGGAGAAGAAGGAGAAGAAGAAGAAGAAGAATGAGAAGGAGAAGAAGAAAAAGAAGAAGGAGACATAGTAGTAGTAGTATTAGTAGCAGCAGAAGAAGAAGAAGAAGAAAATGAAAAAGAAGAAGAAGATGATGAAGAAGAAGAGAAGAAGATGTAGAAGAAGAAGAAGATGATGAAAAAGAAGTAGAGGATGAAGAAGTAGATGTGGTGGAAGAAGAAGAAGAAGAAAAAGAAGAAAAAGAAGAAACAGAAGATGAAGAAGAAAAAAAAGAAGAAGAAGATGAAGAAGAAGAAGTTAGAAGTAAAAGAATAAGAAGAAGAAAGAGAGGTAGAAGAAGAAGAAGAAGAAGAAGTAGAAGGAGAAAAAGAAGAAGGAGAAGAGAAAGGGGAAGAAGAAGAGCAAGAAGCGAAAGAAGAAAAATAAGAAGTGCTAGAAAAAAGTAGTAGTAGTAAAAGAAGAAGAAGATGATGAAGAAGTTGAAGGAGTAAAAGGACTAGATGAAGAGGAAGAAGAAGTAGAAGTAGCAAAAGAAGTAAGAAGAAGAAGAAGAAGAAGAATTAGAAGTAGGCGACAAAGAAGAAGAAGAAGAAGAAGATGAAGAAGAAAAAGAAAAGGAAGGAGAAGAGAAGAAGTAGTAGTAGAAGAAGAAGTATAGGAAGAAGTAGAAGAAGAAGAAGAAAAAGAAGAAGAAGAAGAAGATGAAGAAGAAGAAGAAGAATTAGAAACAGAAGTAGTAGCAGAAGAAGAAGAACAAAAGAAGAAGTAAAAGAAGAAGAAGAAGAAGAAGAAAAACCAGAAAAGTAGAACAAGAAGAAGAGGAATAAAAAGAAGAAGAATAAGAAGAAGAAGAAGAAGAAGAACAAGAAGAAGCATAAGAAGAAGGAGAAGAAGAAGAAGAAGAAGAAGTAGAAGAAGAAGAAGAACAAGAACAAGAACAAGAAGTAGAACAAGAAGAACAAGAGGAAGTAGAAGAAGAAGAAGTAGTAGCAGTAATAGAAGAAGGGAGGAGGAGGAGAAGAAGAAGAAGAAGAAGAAGAGGAAGAAGAAGAAGATGAAGAAAGGGAAAGAGGAAGAAGAAGAAGATGAAGAAGAAGAAGAAGACAAAGAAGAAGAAGAAGAAGAAGACGAAGAAAAAGAAGAAGAACAAGAAGACGAAGAAGAGGTAGAAGAAAAAGATGAGGAAGAAGAAGAAGAAGAAGAGAAAGAAGAGGAAGAAGAGGAAGAAGAGGAAGAAGAGGAAGAAGAGGAAGAAAATTAAGAAAAAGAAGAAGAAGGAGAAGAAGAAGAAGAAGAAGAAGAAGAGGAAGAAGAAGAAGATGAGGAAGAATAAGAAGTAAAAGAGAAAGAAGAGGAAGAAGAAGAAGAAGAGGAAGAAGTGGAATAAGAGGAAGAAGATGAAGAAAAAAGAAGAAGAAGAAGGAGAAGAAGTAGAAGAAGAAGTAGATGAAGAAGAAGAAGAAGAAGAAGAAGAATGAGAAGAAGAATTAGAAGAAGAAGAAGAAGAAGTAGAAGAAGGAGAAGAAGAAGGAGGAGAAGAAGAATAAGAAGAACAAGAAGAAGAAGAAGAAGAAGAAGAAGAAGAAGGAGAAGAGAAGAAGAAGAAAATAAGGAAGAAGAAGAAGAAGAAGAGAAAGATGAGGAAGAAGAAGAAGAAGAAGTGGAAGATCAGGAAGAAGAGGAAGACATTGAAGAAAAAGAAGAAGACGAAGGAGAAGAAGGAGAAGAAGAAAATGAAGAAAGAGGAGAAGAAGGAGAAGAAGGAGAAGAAGAAGGAGAAGAAGAAGAAGAAGAAGAAGAAGAGGAAGAAGAATAAGAAGAAGAAAAAAAAGAAGTAGAAGAAGAGGAAAAATAAGAAGAAGAAGAAGAACGAGGAAAAGGAGAAGATGAAAGAGAAGAAGGAGAAGAACAGAAAGAAGACGAAGAAGTGGAAGAAAAAAGAAGAAGAAGAAGAAGAAGAAGAAGAAGAAGAAGGAGAAGAAGGAGAAGAAGACAGAGAAGATGAAGGAGGAGGAGAAGATCGAGAAGAAGAAGAAGGAGAAGAGGAACAAGAAGTAGAAGGGGAAGATGAGGAAGAAGAAGAAGAAGATGAAGAAGGAGAAGAAGGAGTAGAAGAAGGAGAAGAAAAAGGAGTAGAAGAAGATGGAGAAGAAGAAGAAGAAGAAGAAGAAGAAGAAGAAGAGGAAGAAGAAGAAGAAGAAGAGGAAGAAGAAGAAGAAGAAGAAGAAGAAGAAGAGGAGGATGAAGAGGAAGAAGAAGAACAATAGGAAGAAGAGGAAGAAGAAGAAGAAGAAGAAAAAGAAGTAGAAGAAGACGAAGAAGAATAAGAAGGAGAAGAAGAAGAAGAAGAAGTAGCAGAAGAAGAAGAAGAAGAAGAAGAGGTAGAAGAAGAAGTAACAGTTGTAGTAGTAGTAGAAGTTGGCAGAGGAGAAGAAGAAGAAGAAGATGAAGGAGGAGGAG
>JAIUJO010001825.1:47500-49509 GCA_023846275.1 Vanilla planifolia | reverse complement strand
TTCTTCATCTTCTTCTTCTTCTTCTTCTTATCCTTCTTCTTCTTCTTCCTCTTATTCCTCTTCTTCTTCTTCTTCATTTCTTCTTCTCCTTTTCTACTTCTTCTTCTTCTTCTTCTTCTTCTTCTTCTTCTTCTCCTTCTTCTTCTTCTTCTTCTTCTTCTTCTTCTTCTTACTCTTCTTCTTGTTCCTCTTTTTCTTCTTCTTCTTTTTCTTCTTCTTCGTCTTCTTCTTTATCCTCTTCTTCCTCTTCTTCTTCCACTTCTTCTTCTTCTTCTCATTCATCTTCTCCTCCTCCTTCTTCTTCTTCTTTCACTTCTACTTCTACTTCTTCTTCTATTTCTTCTTCTTCTTCTTCTTCTTCTTCATATTCTTCTTCTCCATCTTGTACATCTTCTTTTTCTTTTTATTCTTATTCTTATTCTTATTATTTCTTCTTCTTCTTCCTCTTCTTCTTCCTCCTCTACTTCTTCTTCTACTTCTTCTTCCTCCTCCTTATCCTCTTCTTCTTCATATTCTTCTTCTTCTTCCTCTTCCTCTTCTTCTTCTGCTTCTTCTTCTTCTTCTTCTTCTTCTTTTACTTGTCCTTCTTCTTCTTCTTCTTCTTCTTCCTCTTCTTCTTCTTCTATATCTCCTCCTAATCCTCCTCCTCCTTCTTCTTCTTCTACTTCTTCTTCCTCTTCTTCTCCTTCTTCTTTTTCATTATCTTCTTCTTCTTCTTCTTCCTACTCCTCTTTTCTTCTTCTTCTTCTTCTTCTTCTGCTTCTTCTTCTTCTCCTTCTTCTTCTTCTTCTTCTTCTTCTTCTTTTGCTTTCTCATCTTCTTCTTGTTCTTCTTCATCATCTTCTTCTTCTTCTTCTTCTTCTTCTTCTTCATCTTCTACTTCTTTTGTTCTTCTTCTTGGTTTTCCTCCTCTTCTTCTTCTTCGTCTTCTTCTTCTACTTCCCTGTCTTCTTCTTCGTTTTCTTCTTCTTTCTCTTCTACTTGGTCCTATTCTTCTTTTTCTTCTTCTTCTTCTTTTTCATCATCTTTTCCATCCTCAACTTCTTCTTCTTTGTCTTCTTCTTCATCTTTTTCTCCTTCTTCTTCTTCTTTATATTATTCATCTCCTTCTTTTTGGTCATCTTCTTCTTCTTCTTCTTCTTTGTCTTCTTCTTCTTCTTATTCTTCTTCGTCTCCTTCGGTTTCTTTCTTCTTCTTTTTCTTATTTTATTTCTTTTTCTTCTTCATCTTCTTCTTCTTTCTATTCCTCTTCTTCTTCTTTTTCATCTTCTTCTTGATTTTCTTCTTCTTCTTCTTTGTCTTCTTCTTTTTCTTCATCTTCTTCAACTTCTTCTTCGTCTTCATCTTGTTCTACTTCTTGTCTTATTTTTTCTACATCTTCTCCTTCTACTTCTTCTTCTTCTTCTTCTTCATATTCTTCTTCTTTTTCTTCTTCTTCTTTTTCTCCTTCTTCTCCTTTTTTTCTTCTTGTTCTTCTCCTTCTTCTTCTTCTTCTTCTTTGTCTTGTTCTTCTTGATCTTCTTCTTCTTCTCCTTCTTTTTCTTCTTCTTCTTTTTATTCTTCTTCTTCTTCGTCTTCTTCTTCTACTTTTTCACCTCGTTTTCTTCTTCTACTTCTTCTTCTTCATCTTCTTTGTCTTCTCCTTCATCTTCTTTGCCTTCTTCCTCTACTTTGCCTCCTTCTTTTTCTTCTTCATCTTTTTGTTTTCTTCTTCTGCTTCTTCTTCTACTACTACTACTATTACTACTTCTGCTTCTGCTTCGTCTTGTCCTTGTTCTTCTTATCGTTCCTCTTCTTCTACTCCTTCAACATCTTCTTCTTCTTCTACTTCTTCTTTTTCTTCTTCTCCTTCTCTTTCTTCATCTTCTCCTTCTACTTCTTCTTCCTTTTCTTATTCTTCTTCTTCTTCTTCTTCTTCTTCTTCGTCTTCTTCTTCTTCTCTTTTTTTCTTCTTCTTCTTCTTCTTCTTCTTCTTCTTCTTTCTCTTCTTCCTCTTCTTCTTCTTTATT
>JAIUJO010001825.1:35000-40000 GCA_023846275.1 Vanilla planifolia | reverse complement strand
TCTTCTTCTTCTTCTTCTTCTTCTTCCTCTTCTTCATGTTATACTTCTTTATCTTCTTCTTCTTCTTCTATTACTTCTTCTTCTTCATCTTCTTTTTCTTTACCTTCTTCTTCTCCTTCTTCTTCTACTTCTTCTCATTCTTCTTCTTTTTCTTCTTCTTCTTCTTCCTTTCCTTTCTCTTCTTCATCATCATCATTATCATCATCATCTTCTCCTTCTTCATCTTCTTCTTCTTCTACTTCCTCTTGTTCTTCCTCTTCTACTTCTTCTTCTTCTTCTTCTCCTTTTTCTTCATATTCTTCTTTTTTGCCTTTTGCTTTTTTCTTCTTCTTCTTCTTCTTCTTCTTCTTCTTCCACTTGTTCTTCCTCTTCTTCTTCTTCTTCTTCTCCTTTTTCTTCATCTTCTTCTTTTTGCCTTTTAATTTTTCCTTCTTCTTCTTCTTCATCTTCTTCCTTCTCTTCATCTTCTTCTACTTTTCTTCTTCTACTTTGTCTTCTCCTTCTTCTTCTTCTTCTTTTGCTGTCTTCTTCTTCTTCTCCTCCTTTTTCTTGTTCTTTTTCTTCATCATCTTCAACTTTGTCATCATCTTCTTCTTCTTCGACTTCTTCTTCTTCTTCTTCTTCTCCTTCCTCTTAATCTTCTTCTACTTCTTCTCATTCTACATATTCTTCTTCTTCTTCTCCTTCTTCTTCTTTCTTCTTCTTTTTCTTCTCCTCCTCCTCCTCCTCCTTCTACTACTTCTTCTTCTTCTTCTTCTTCATCCTCTACTTCTTCATCTTCTCCTCCTTCTTCTTCTTTTCCTCCTCTCTTTTTTCTTCTCCTTCCTCTTCTTTTTCTCTTCTTCTTCTTCTCTTTATCATCATCTTCTTCTTCATCATCTTATTCTTTTCCTTCTTCTTTTTCTTCTTGTTCTTATTTTTCTTCTTCTTTTTCTTCTTCTTCTATTTCTTCTTCTTCTACTTTCAACATTTTCTTTTTTCTTCTTCTCGATCATCATCATCATCATCATATTGTTCTTCTTCTTCTTCTTATTTGTCTTCTTCTTCATCTTTCTTTGTCATCTTCTTCTTCTTTCTTCTACATCTTTTTTCATCTTCTTCTTCTTCATCTTCTTCTTCTTCCTCCTCCTCCTCCACCTCTTCCTCCTCTTCTACTTCTTCCATTACTTCTTCTTCCTCTTCTTTGTCTACTTCTTTGTATTCTCCTTTTTCTTCACATTCATCTTCTTCTTCATTTTGTTTTTTTTTTATTCAACTTCTTCTTGTTGTTTTTCTTCTCTGTCTTCTTCTCCTTCTTCTTAAGCTTGTACTTCTTCTTCTTGTTCTTCTCGTCCTTCTCTCTTCTTCTTCTTCTTCTTCTATTTCTTCTTCTTTTTCTTCTCCATCTTCTTCTTCTTCTTCTTCTTCTTCTTTTCTTCTTCTTCTTCCTCTTCTTTTTCTTCTACTTTGTCATCATCATCTTCTTCTTCTTCTTCTTCTTCTTCCTCTTTCCACTTTTTCTTCTTCTTCTTCATCTTCTCCATCTTTTTCCTCTTCTTTGTCTTCTTCTTCTTTTTCATCTTCTTCTTCTGTGTCTTCTTCTTCTTCTTTGTCTTCTTCTTCTTCTTTGTCTTCTTCTTCATCTTGTTCTTTTTCTTGTTCTACTTCTTCTTCTTCTTCTTTCCCCATCTGCTTCATCTACTTTTTCTTCTTCTTCTTCATCTTCTTCTTCTTCTTCTTCTTCTTCTTCTTTTGCTTCTTCCTATTCTTCTTCTTTTACTACTTCTTCTTCTTCCTCTTCTTCTTGTTCTTCTTCTTTATCTACTTTCTACTTCTTCTACTTCTTCCACTTCTTCTTCTTCTTCGTCTTCTTTTTTCTTCTTCTCCTTCTACTTCTTCTTCTTCATCTTTACTTCTTCTTCCTATTCTTCTTTTTTCTCCTTCTTCTTCTTCGTCTTAGTCTTGCTCTTCTTCATAATCCTATTATACCTTCTCCTTCTTCTTCTCCTTCTTCTTCTTCTTCTTCTTCTTCTTCTTCTCTTCTTCTAACTTCTTTGTCTTCTTCTACTTCTTCTTCATCTTATTCTTCTTCCTCTTCTTCTTGTTTGCCTTCTTCTTCTTTGCCTTCAACTTCCTCTTCTTCATCATCATCATCATCATCATCAATCATCAACTTCTTCTTCTACTACTTCTTCCCATTCATCTTCTTATTTTTCTTCTTCTTTTGCTTATTTTTCTTCCTTTCCTTTCTCTTCTTCAACTTCTTCTTTTTCTCCTTCTTATACTTCTTCTTCTTTTTCTTTTTCTTCTTCCTCTTGTTCTTCCTCTTCTTCTTTTTCTTCTTCTTCTCCATTTCCTTCATCTTCTTTTTGGACTTTTACTTTTTCTCTTCTTCTTCTTATTCTTCGATTTCTTCTTCTTCTTCTTCTTCTTCCCCCTTCATCTTCTTCTACCTTTCTTTTTCTACTTTGTCTTCTACTTCTTCTTCATCTTTTTCTTCTTCTACTTTGTCTTTTTCTTTTTCTTCTCCTTTTTATTGTTCTTCTTCATCATCTTCAACTTTGTCATCATCATCATCTTCTTTTTCTTCTTCTCCATCCTAATCTTCTTCGACTTCTTCTCCTTGTACATATTCTTATTCTTCTTCTTCTTCTTCTTCAACTTCTTCTTCTTCTTCTTCTACTCCTCCTCCTCCTCCTCCTTCTTCATCTTCTTCATCATCTTCTGCTTCTTCAACTTCTTCTTCTTCTTCTTTTTCCCCATCTCCTTTTTCTTCTCCTTCCTCTTCTTCTTCTTCTTCTTTTTCTTCTTCTTCTTCTTCTTCTTCTTCTTCTTCTTTACTATCTTCTTCTTCTTCTTCTTCATCTTCATCTTCTCCCTCTTCTTTTTCTTCTTGTTCTTCTTTTCCATCTTCTTTTCCTTATTCTTATTCTTGTTCTTCTTTAACTTCAATATGTTCTTTTCTTTCTTCTCCATCATCATCACCATCATCTTTTTCTTCTTCTTCTTCTTCTTCTTCTTCTTTGTCTTCTTCTTCATCTTCTTCATCATCTTCTTCTTCTTGTTCTACTTCTTTTTTCGTCTTCTTCTTCTTCCTCCTCCTCCTCCCCCTCTTCTTTTTCTTCCACTACTTCTTCCTCTTCTTCGTCTTCTTCTATGTCTTTGCCTTTTCTTTCACATTCGTGTTCTTCTTCTTCTTCTTCTTATTCGACTTCTTCTTCTTTTCTTTCTTATTTCTTCTTCTTCTTTATCTTTCTCATCTTCTTCTTTTTCTTCTTCTTCTTCTTCTTCTTCTACTTTCTCATCTTCTTCTTCTTCCTCTTCTTCATCATCATCTTCTACTTCTTCTTCCTCTTCTTCTTCTTCTTCTTCTTCATCTTTTTCTTCTTCGTCTTATTCTTTTTTTGTTCCTCTTCTTCTTTTTCTTCTTCTTCTTCGTCTTCTTCATCATTTCTTTCTTCCTCTTCGTCTTCTTCTTCTTCTTCTTCGTCTTTTTCTTGTTTGTCTTCTTCTTCGTCATATTCTTCTTTTTCTTGTTCTACTTCTTCTTCTCCTTCTTCTTCTTCCCCTTCTACTTCATCTTCTTTTCTTCTTCTTCTTCTTCTTCTCCTTCTTCCTATTGTTCTTCTTCTTCTTCTTCTTCATCATCTTCTTCTTCTTTATCAACTTCCACTTTTTCTTCTTCCTCCACTTCTTCTTCTTCGTCTCCTTTTTCTTCTTGTCCTTCTAACTACTTCTACTTTTTCTTTTTATTCTTCTTCCCATTCTTCTTCTTCCTCTTCTTCTTCTTCATCTTCGACTAGCTCATCTTCATCATCATCTTCATAATCTTCTTCTACTTCTCATTCTTCTTCTTCTTCTTTTTCTTCTTCTTCGTCTTCTTCTTCGTCTTCTTCAACTTCTTATTGATCTTATTCTTCTTCCTCTTCTTCTTGTTTGCCTTATTCTTTTTTGAGTTCATCTTCCTCTTCTTCTTCTTCAACATCATCATCATCTTCTTCTTCTTCTACTTCTTCTTCTACTTTTTCTTGTTATTTTCTTGTTCTTCTTCTTCTCTTCTTCTTCTTCCTTTCCTTTCTCTTCTTCATCTTCTTGTCCTCCTTCTTCTTCAGCTTGTACTTCTTCTTCCTCTTCTTCTCGTCCTTCTTCTTCTTCTCCTTCTTCTATTTCTTCTACTTCTTCTCCATCTTCTTCTTCTTCTTCTTCTTTTTCTTCTTCTTCTTCCTCTTCTTCTTCTTCTACTTTTGTCATCATCATCATCATCATCATCTTCTTCTTCTACTTCTACTTCTTCCACTTCCACTTTTTCTTCTTCTTCATCTTCTTCATCTTTTTCTTCTTCTTTGTCTTCTTCTTCTTCTTCTTCGTCTTCTTCTTCTTTCGGTTCTTCTTCATCATCTTCTACTTTTTCTTGTTCTACTTCTTCTTCTTCTTCTTCTTCTTCTTCTTCCCCTACTACTTCATCTACTTTTTCTTCTTCTTCTTCATCTTCTTCTTCTTCTTATTCTTCTTCTTCTTCTTCTTCTGCTTCCTCCTATTCTTCTTCTTCTATTTTTTCTTCTTCATCTTTTTCTTCTTCTTCTTTTTATCTACTTCTACTTCTTCTTCTTCTTCAACTTCTTCGTCTTCTTCTTCTTCTTCTTCTTTTTCTTCTTCTCCTTGTACTTCTTCTTCTTCTTTATCTTCTTCTTCCTATTCTTCTTCTTCTCCTTCTTCTTCTTCCTCTTTGTCTTGCTCTTCTTCATCATCTTCTTCATAATCTTCTTATACTTCTCCTTCTCCTTCTTCTTCTTCTTCTTCTTCTTTGTCTACTTCTTTGTCTTCTTCTACTTCTTCTTCATCTTATTCTTCCTCCTCTTCTTCTTCTTTGACTTCTTCTTCTTTGCCTTTGTCTTGCTCTTCTTCTTCATCATCATCATCATCATCTTCTTCTTCTACTAATTCTTTTCATTATTCTTTTTGTTATTCTTCTTTTTTTGCTTCTTCTTCTTCCTTTCCTTTCTCTTCTTCAACTTCTTCTT
>JAIUJO010001825.1:27500-30000 GCA_023846275.1 Vanilla planifolia | reverse complement strand
CTTTCTCGTCTCTTCTTAATCATTTTCTCAGTCTTCTTCATCGTCTTCTTTTGTGGCTTCTTCTTCCCATTTTCAACTTCTTCAACTTCTTCTTCATCTTCCTTTTGTCTTCATCCTCCTCTTCGTCCTCTTCTTCTTTTTCTACTTTTTCTACTTCTTCTTTTTCTTCTCCCTCTTCTTCCTCTTCTTCTTCTTCTTGACCTTTATTTTTTTCTTCTTCTTACTCTTCTTGTTCTGCTTCTTCTACTCTTTTGTTGTCTCAAACTTAATCTTTGTCATCTTCTTCTTCTTCTTCTTCTTCTTCTTCCTTTTCTTCTTCTTCTTCTTCTTCTTCTTCTTCTTCTTGTTCATCATCATCATCTTCTTCTTCTTCTTCTTCCTATTTTTTATTTTCTCTTCTTAATCATCATCTTCTTCTTCTTCTGCTTCACCATCATCATCATCTTCAATTCTTCTTCCTGTTCGTCTTCTCCTTATACTCTTCTTCTTCTCGGTATTCTTCTTCTTATTTTTCTTCTTCTACTACTACTACAACTTCTTTTTCCTTTTCTTTGCCCTCTTCTTCTTTTTCTTATTCTTATTCTTCTTCTTCTTCTTCTTCTGCTTCTTTGTGTTCCTCTTCTTCTTCTTCTTATTCTTTATCTTCCTCTTCTTCTTCTTCTTCTTCTCCATCTCCATCATCTTCTTCTCCATCTTTCTTGACCTTTTCTTCTTCTTGTTCTTCTTATTCATCTTCTCCTTCCTCGTCTTCTTCTTCTCCTCCTCCTCCTCCTCCTTTTTTATCTTCTTCTTCTTCTTCTTCTTTTTTTTCTTCTTCTTCTTCTTCTTCTTTTTCTTGTTCTTCTTCTTCTTCAGTTTCTTTTTCTTCTTACTCTTCTTTTTCTTCCTCTTCTTTTTCTTCTCCTTCAACTACGTCTTCCTCTTATTCATCTTCTTCTATTTCTTTTTCTTCTTCTTCTTCTTCTTCTTCGTTTTCTTTCTTGTCTTCTTCTTCTCCTTCTTCCCCTTCTTCTTCATCATCTTCTTCTTTTTCTTCTTCTCATTATTCTTCTTCTTCTTCAACTTCCTTTTCATTGTCATCATCATCATCATCATCACTACTTGCTCTTCTTCTTCTCATTCTACTTTTTTTTCTTCTTCTCCTCCTTTTTGTTATTCTTCTTCTTCTTCTTCTTCTTCTTCTCTTTCTTCTACTTCTTCTTTTTCTTCTTCTTCTTTGTTTGCTTCTTCTTCTTCTTCTTCCTCTTCTTCATCTTCTTTTTCTTCTTCTACTTCTTCTTCTTCGTCACCATCTTCTTCTTCTATTTATAATTCTTCGTCTTCTTCTTTTTCTTTTTCTTCTTTGTCTTCTTCTTCACCTTTTCCCCTTTTTCTTCTTCTTCTTCTGCTTCTTCTCATTCTTCTTCTTCTTCTTCTTCAACTTCTTCTTCATCATCATCATCATAATCATCATCATCACCACTTGTTCTTCTTTTTCTTCTTCTACTTCTTCTTCTTTTTTTTCTTCTTCATCTTCAACTTTTTCTCTTCTCCTTCTTTTACTTCGTCTCAGGCTTCCTCTTCTTTTTCAACTTTGTCTTCTTCTTCTGCTTCTTCTTACTCTTCTTTTTCTACTTCTTCCCCTTCTACTTCTTCTTCTTCTTCTTCTTCTTCTCCAAATTCGTCTTCCTCTTGTTCTTCTTCTTCTTCAACTTTTTCTTCCAGTTTTCTTCTTCTTATTCTTCTTCTTCTTCTTCTTTTTACTCTTCTTCTTCTTCTTGTTCTTCTTACTCTTCTTCTTCTTCTTCTTCTTCTTTGTACTCTTCTTCTTCTTTTCTTCTTCTTCTTCTTCTTCTTCTCCCTCTTCTTCTTGTTCCTCTTCTTTTTCTTCTTCTTCTTCCTCTTCATCATCGTCTTCTTCTTTATCTTTAACTTGTTGTTGTTCTTCTAGTTCTACTTCTTCCTCTTCTTCTTATACTACTTTGTCTTTTTGTTCTTCATTTTCCTTTTGGACTTTGTGTTCTTCTACTTCTTCTTCTACTTCTTCCACTTCTTTTTCTTCTTCTTATTCTTCTTTTTCTCCTTCTTCTTATTCCTCTACTTCTTCTTCTTCTTCTTCTAATTCTTCTTCTTCTTCTTCTTTTTCTTCTTCTTCACCTTCTTGTTCTTCTTCTTCTTGTTTTTTTCTTTCCCTTCTCCATCTTCTCCATCTTCTTCTTTTTCTTTTTCTTCTTATTTATCGTTTTCTTCTTCTTCTTCTTCTCTTTCTTCTCATTCTTATTCTTCTTCCTCCTATGCTTCTTCCTTTTCTTCTTCTTCTTCTACTTCTTCTTCTCCACCTTCTTCTTCTAGTTGTTCTACTTAATCTTCTTCTTCTTCTTCATCTTCTTCATTTTCTTCTTCTTCAACTTCATCTTCCTCTTTTTCTTCTTCTTTATCTTCTTCTTCTACCTCTTCCTCTTCTTCCTTTTCTTCGCCCTTTTCTTCTTCGTCTTTGTCTTGCTCATTCTCATCATCATCT
>JAIUJO010001825.1:15000-22500 GCA_023846275.1 Vanilla planifolia | reverse complement strand
TCTTCATCATCTTCTTCTTTTCCTTCTTCATCTTCTTCTTCTCCTTCACCTTCTTCTTCTTCTTCTCTTCTTCTTCTTCTTCTTCTTCTTCTTCTTCTTCTTCTTCTTCTTCTTCTTCTTCTTCTTCTTTTTCTTCTTCTTCCTCTTTTTGTTCTTTTTCTTCGTCTTCTTCGTCTTCTTCTTCTTCTTCATTGTCTTTTTCTTCTACTTCTTTCTCTTTATTCTTCTTCTACTACTTCTTCTTCTTCGTCTTCTTCTTCTTCTTCTTCTTCTTCTTCCTGTCCTTCTTCTTCTTCTTCTTCTTCTTCTTCTTCTTCTTCTTCTTCTATTTCACCTTCTTCGTCTTCATCTTCTTCTTCTTTTCCTTCTTCTTCTTCTTCTTCTTCTTCTTCTTCTTCTTAATCTTCTTCTTCTTCTTCTTCCTCTTCTTCTTCTTCTACTTCTTCTTTTTCTATTTCTTCTTCTTCTTCTTCTCCTCCTCCTCTTTCTTCTTCTTCTTCTTCTTCTTGTTCTTGTTCTTGTCCTTCTTCATCTTCTTCTCCTCTGCTTTCTTCTTCTTCTTTCTCATTCTTTAACATCTTTTTTTCTTTGTTTTCCACTTCCTCTTCTTCTTCTTCTTCCTTTTCTTTGTCTTATTCTTCTTCTTCTTCGACTTCTTCTTCTTCTTCTTCATCTTCAACTTCTTCATCTTCTTCCTCATCTTCTTCTTCTTCTTGTCCTTTTTCTTCTTCTTCTTCTTCTTCTTCTTCTTCTTCTTCTTCTTCTTCATCTTCTTTCTTTTGCTTTTATTCTTCTTCATCTTCTCTTGCTTCTTCTTCTTCTTTTTCTTCTCCTTCCTTTCTTTCTTTGGCTTCTTCTTATTCTACTACTACTACTTCTTCTTCTTCATCTACTTCTTCTTTTTCCTCTTGTTCTTCGCCTTCTTCGTTTTCTCCTTCCCCTTCTTCCTCTTCTTCTGCTCCTTCATTCTCTTTTATTATTCTTCTTCTTTTTCTCCTTCTTCTTCTTCTTTTTCTTCTTTGCCTTCTTCTTCTACTTCTTCTTTGCCTTCCTCTACTTCTTCTTCTTCTCTTTCTTTTTTTTCTTCTTATTCTTCACCTTCTTTTTATTCGTCTTCTTCTTCTCCTTCTCCTACTTCTTCTTCCTCTTTTTCTTTTTCTTTTTCTTCTTCAACTTCTTCTTCTTCTTCCTCTTATTAATATTATTATTATTATTATTATTATTATTTTGTCTTCTTCTTCTTTTTCTTCTTCTTTGTCTTCTTTCTCTTCTTTTTCTTCTTCTTCTTCCCCATCATCATCATCTTCTTCTTCTTCTTCTTCCTCCTTTTCATCTTCTTCTTCTTCTTTTTTGTCATCTTCATCCCCTTGTTCTTCTTCTTCTGCTTCTTCTTCTTCTTCTTCTACTACTTTCTTTTCTACTTCGTCTTATACTTCTTCTTCTTTCTCTTTTACTTCGTCTTATTCTTGTTATTTTTCTTCTACTTCTTCTAATTTTTCTTCTTCTTTTCTTCTTCTTCTTCTTCTTCTTCTTCAACTTCTTCTTCTTCATCTTCTACTTCTTTTTCATCTTCTTCTTCATCATCATCTTCTTCTTTTTCTTCTTGCTCTTCTTCTCTTTCTTGTACTTCGTCTACTTCTCCTTGTCCTTCTTCTCTTTTTTCTTCTTCTCCTTCCTCTTCTTCTTCTTTTTTGTCTTCTTCTTCTTCTTCTTCATATTTTTCTTCTTCTTCTTCTTCTACTTTTTCCTATTAGTCTTCTTCATTTCTTCTTCATCTCCTGCTTCTTCTTTTTCTTTATCATTTTCTTCTTCTTCTTCATCTTCCTCATCCCATTCTTCTTCTTCTTCTTCTTCCTCTTTTTTGTCTTGGTCTTCTTCTTCTTGTTGTTGTTGTTCTTCTTCTTCTTCTTCATCTTCTTTTCCTCTTCTTTTTCTTCTTCTTTTTCTTTTTCTTCTTCTTCTTTTTCTCCTCCTCCTCCTCCTTCTCCTTCTTTTTCTTCTCTTCATCTTGTTGTTCTTCTTCTTCTACTTCTTCGCCTTCTTCTCCTTCTTCTTCTTCTTCTTCTTCTTCTTCTTCTTCTTCTTCTTTTTCTTCTCCTTTCTCTTCTTCTTCGACTTATTCTTCTTCTTCTTCTTCTTCTACTACTACTTTTTCTTCTTTGTCTTCTTGTTCTTCTTGTTATTCTTCTTCATCATCATCTTTTTCTCCATCTTTTTCTTCATTTTATTCTTCGTCTTGTACTTCTACTTCTTCTTCTTCTTCTCCTCCTCCTTTTCCGCTTCTTGTTCATCATCTTTTTCTTCTTCTCCTTTTTCTTCTTTTTCTACTTCTTTTTCTTCTTTGCTGCTTCTTCTTCTTCTTCTTCTTCCATTTCTTCTTCTTCTTCCATTTCTTCTTCTTCTTCATTCTCTATTTCTTCTTCTTCTTCTTCTTCTTCTTCATCTTGTTCTTCTTCTTCTTCTACTCCTTTTTCTTGTTCGTCCTCTTCTTCTTCTTCTTCTCCTTCTTTATCTTCTTCCTATCCTTCTTCTTCTTCATCTTCTTTTTCTGCATCATCTTCTTCGTCTTCATCTTCTTCTTTGCCTTCTTCTTCTTCTTCTTCTTCTTCTTCTTTTCTTTTTATTCTTCTTTTGCTTCTTCTTCATCATCATGATCTTCTTCTCCTTCTACCAGTTCTTTTTTTTCTAGTTCTTCTTCTCCTTCTTCCTCTTCTTTTTGTTCTTCTACTTTTTCTTCTTCTACTTCTTCTTCATCTTCTTCTTTTTCTTTTCTTCTTTTTAATCTTCTTCTTCTTCTTCTTCTTCTTCTCTTTCTTCTTCTTTATCCTCTTCTTCTTTATCTTCGTCTTCCTCTTCCTCCTCTTCTTCTTCTTCTTCTTCCCCTTTTTTGTCTTGTTGTTCTTCTTCTTCAACTTCTTCTTCTTCTTATTCTTCGTCTACTTCTCCATCTTCTTCTTCATCATCATCTTGTTCTCCTTTTTCTTCTACTTTTTATTCTTCTCCTTCTTCCTTTTCTTTTTCTACTTCTTCTTCTTCTTCTTCTTCTTCTTCTTCTCATTCTCCTCCTTCTTCTTCTGCATTTTCGTATTCTTCTTTTCCTACATCTTCTCCTACTTCTTCGCTCTCTTCTTCATCGTCCTCTTTTTCTTCTTCTTCTTTTTATTCTTTTTCAACTTCATTTTTTTCTTCTTCTTCTTCGTCTCCTTATTCTTCTTCTTTTTCTTCTTCTTCTTCTATATTATCTTCTTTTTCTTCTTCCACATCTTCTTGTTCTTCTTCTTCTTCTTCATCTTCATCTCCTTGTCCTTCCTCTTCTTCGTCTTCTTCTTGTTACACTTCTTCTTCTTCTTTATATTCTTATTCTCCTTCTTCTTCTTCTTCTTCTCTTTCTTCTGCTCGTTGTCCTTCTTATTCTTCTTCTTCTTCTTCTTCTTCTTCTTCAATTTCTTGATCTTCTTCTCTGTCTTCTTCTTCTTCTTTTTTTTCTTCTTCTACCTCATCTACTTCTTCTTGGTCTTCTTCTTATTCTTCTTCTTCTTCTTCTTCTTATGCTTATTCTTTTCCTTCTTCTTCTTCTTCTTCTTCTTTATCTTCTTCTTCTTCTTCATCATCTACTTCTTCTCTTCTTCTTCTTTACCTTGTTCTTCTTCTTTTACGTAATCATCTTCTCCTTTTTCGACTTGTTCTTCTTATCCTTCTTCTTCTTCTTCTTCTTCAACTCCTTTGCCTTCTTCTTCATCTTCTTCTCCTTCTTCTTCTTCTTCTTCGTCTTCTTTTTCTACTTCTTCTCTTTCAACTTCTTCTTCATCTTCTTATTCTCCTTTTCTTCTTCTTCTTCTTCTTCATCTTCTTTTCTTCATCTTCTTCTTCTTCTTCTTCATCAACCTCTTCTACTTCTTCTTCTTCCTATTCTTCTTCTTCTTCTTCTTTTTCTTCTTCTTTTGCTTCTTCTTCTTCTTCTTGTTCTCCTCCTCCTCCTTCTACTTCTTCACATCTTCTTCTTCTTCTTCTTGTCCTCCTTCTTCTTCTCCTCCTACTTCTTCATATCTTTCTTCTTCTTCGTATTCTTCTAGTTCCTCTTCTTCCTGTTTGTCTTCTTTTATTTTCTTCTTCTTTAGCTTCTTCTTCTTCTTTTTCTTTTTCTTTGTCTCCCTCTTCCCCTTCCTCTTCTTCTACTTCTTCTTCTTCTTTGTCTTGTTCTGCTTCTTCTTCGTCGTCTTCTTCTTCTTATTATTATTCTTCTTCTTCTTCTTCTTCTTCATCATCCTTATCGTCTTCTTCTTCATCTTCTTCTTCATCATCATCATCTTCTTCTTCTTCTACTACTTCCTCTTCTTCTTCCCGTTGTTCCTCTTCTTTTCCTTCTTCTTCTTCTTCTTCTTCTTCTTCTTCTTTTTCTTCTTTTTCTTCTTCCTCTTCTTCTTCCTCTTGTTCCTCTTCCTTTTCTTCTTCTTCTTCTTCTTCTTCTTCTCCTCCTCCTCCTTGTTCTTCTTATTCTTCACCATCAGCTTCTTCTTCTTCTTCTTCTTATACTTTTACTTATACTTCCTCTTCTTCTTCTTCTTTATTGCCTTCTTCTTTTTCTTCATCTTCTTCTTCTTCTTCCTCCTTGTCTTGTTCTTCTTTTTCTTCTTCAACATTTTCATCTTCTCCTTCTTCATCTTCTTCCTCTTCTTAAACATCTTCTTCTTCTGCTCTATCATCCTCTTCTTTTTTGTGTTCTTGTTCTTCTTCTTCTCCTTGTTCCTCTTCCCCTTTTTTTCTTCTCCTTCTTCATCTTTGTTTTCATCTTCTTTTTATACTTCTTCTTCTTCTTCTTCTTCTTCTTCTTCTTCTTCTACTGTTACTACTAATTTTTCTTCTTCTGCTTCTTCTTCTTCTTCCTCTTCTTCTTCATGTTCGTCTTCTTCTTCTCCTTATTGTTTTACTTCTTTTTCCTCTTCTTCTTCTTCTACTTCTTCGTCTGCTTTTTCTTTGTCAATGTATTGTCCTTCTTCCCTTCTTTTTCTTCTTCTTCTTCTTTTACTTCTCCTACTTATTTTTCTTCTCATTCTTCTCCTTCTTCATCTTCTTCTACTTTCTTTTTCTTCTTTTCCTTCTTCTTCTTCTTCTTCTCTTCTTCTTCTCCTTCTTCTTCTTCTTCTTCTTCTTAATCTTATTCTTCTTCTTCTTCTTATTCTTCTTCTTCATTTTCTTCTTCAATTTTTTCATGTTCTTCTTCTTCTTTTTCATATTATTCTTCGTCCTTTTCTTCTTCTTCTTCCTCTTCCTCTTCCTCTTCTTCTTCTTCGTCTTCTTCTTCTTCTTCGTCTTCTTCTTCTTCTTTTTCTTCTTTTACTTCTTTTTCTTCTTCTTCTTCTTATTCTCTTCTTCTCCTTCTTCTTCTTCTTCTTCTTAATCTTATTCTTATTCTTCTTCTAATTCTTCTTCTTCTATTTTTTCGTGTTCTTCTTCTTCTTTTTTATATTATTCTTCATCCTCTTCTTCTTCTTCTTATTCTTCTTCTTCTTTTTCTACAAACCTCCTCTTCTTCTTCATCTTCCTATTTTTCTTCTTCCTCTTTTAATGATTCTTCTTCTTGTTCTTCTTCTTAATCTTCTTTTTCTTCTTCTTTGTTGTCTTCTTCTTTTACTTCTTCTTCTACTTCTTCTTCTTCTTCTTCTTCTTCTTCTTCTCCTTCTTATTCTTTCTCTTGTTCCTCTTCTTATCTATCTTATTCTTCTTCATCTCCTTCACCATCTTTTTCTTCTTCTTCGTCCTCTTCTTCTTCTTCTTCTTCTTTTTCATCTTCTTCTTCATTTCATCTTCTTCATCATCTTCATCTTTTTCATCTTCTACTTCTTTCCCTTCTTCTTCTTCCCCTTCCACCTCCTTTACTTCTTCTTCTTCGTCATCTTGTTCTTCTTCTACTTCTTCCTCTTCCTCTCCTTCTTTTTCTTCTTCTTCTTCTTTTTCATCTTCTACTTCTTCTTCTTCTTATTCTTCTTCTTCATATTATTCTACTTCTTCTTCCCCTTCTTCTACATGTTCATCTTGCTTTTCTTCTTCATCATCATCGTCAACTTTTTCTTCTTCTTCTTCTTCTATTTCTTCTTCCTCCTCTTTTTCTTCTTCTTATTGGTTTTTTTGTTTCTGTTTTTCTTCTACTACTTGTTCTACTTCTTCATCTTCTTCTTCTTCTTCTTCCACTTCTTCTTCTCTTTCTTCTGCTTTTT
Organism: Vanilla planifolia; assembly: GCA_023846275.1. Classification (NCBI taxonomy): domain Eukaryota; kingdom Viridiplantae; phylum Streptophyta; class Magnoliopsida; order Asparagales; family Orchidaceae; genus Vanilla; species Vanilla planifolia. The sequence goes on along the minus strand of JAIUJO010001825.1, from coordinate 16,285 downwards.
CGTCTTCATTTTCTTCTTCTTCTTCTACTTCTTCTTCTTTTCTTCTTCTTCTTCTTCTTCTTCTTCTTCTTCAGCTTCTTCTTTGACTAATTCTTCTTCTTCTCCTTTTTCTACTTCTTCGTCTTAGTCTTCTTCTTTTTTCTTCTTCTTCTTCTTCTTCTTCTTTTTCTTCATCTTCCTTTTTTCTTCTTCTTCTTCTTCTTCTTCTTCTTCTTCACCTTCTTCCTCTTCTTCTTCTTCTTCTCATTCTTCATATTTTTCTTCTTCTTCCTCTTCTTCTTCTTGATCTTCTTCTTCTTCATCGACTTCTTCGTCTTCTACTTCTTCTTCTGTTGCTTTGTTGTCTTCTTTTCTTCTTGTTCTTCTTATGCTTCTCCTTCAACTGCTTGTTCTTCTTCTTCTTCTTTTTCCTCTTCTTCATCAACTTCTTCTTCTCCTTCTTTTTCTTCTTCTGTGTTTTCGTCTTTTCTTCTTCTCCTCTCTCTTCTTCTTCTTCTTCTTCTTCTTCTTCCTCTTCTTCTTCTCCTTCTTTTTCGTCTTCTTCTTTTTTTTTCCTCTTTTTCTTCTACTTCTCCTTCTTGTTCATCTTTTTCTTCTTCTTCTTCTTCTTTGACTTCTTCTTCTTCTTCCTCTTTGCCTTCTTCTTCTTATTCGTCTTCTTCAACTTCTTGTTCGTCTTCTTCTACTTTGACTTCTTCTTTTTCCGCTTCTTCCTCTTCTTCTTCTTCTTCCACTTCTTCTTTTTTGGCTACTATTTCTTCTTCACCTTCTTCTTCTTCTCCTTCTTCTTCTTCTCTTTCTTTTTCTTCTTCTTCTTCTTCTACTTTTTTTATTTCTACTTCCTTTTCTTCTTTTCTTTATCTTCTTCTTCTTATTCTTCTTCCTCATCCTCCTCTTTATCTTTTTCTTCCTCTTCTTCTTCTTCTTCTTCTACTACTTCTTTATCTTTTCCTCTTCTACTTCTCTCCTTCTTCTTTTTCTTCTTCTTCTCCTTTTTTGCTAATACCCACATAAAAATTCAACTTCTTCTTCTTGTTCTTGTTCTTCTTCCTCTTCTTCTTCTTGTTCTTCTTCGTCTTCTTCTACTTCATATACATCTTCTTCTTCTTCTTCGTTTACTTCTTCTCCTTCTTCTCCTTCTTGTCCTTTTTTTTCTCCTTTTTCTTCTTCATCTTCGTCTTCTACTTCTACTTCTTTTAATTCTTCTTCTTCTTCTTCTTTATCTTCTCCTTCTTCATCTTAGTCTTCTTCTTCTTCTTCCTCTTCATCTTCTTTTCTTCTTCTT
>JAIUJO010001825.1:5000-7500 GCA_023846275.1 Vanilla planifolia | reverse complement strand
TTCTTCTTCTGCTTCTTCTCATTCTTCTTCCTTTTCTTCAACTTCTTCTTCTTCATCACCATCATCACCATCATTATCATCACTACTTGTTCTACTTCTTCTTATTCTCCTTCTTGTACTCCTCTTTCTTCATCTTCTTCTTCTTCTTCTTCGTCTTCATCATCATCATCATCTTCTTCTTCTTCTACTACTTTTAATTCTTCGCCTTCTTCTTCTTCTTTTCTTCTTTGTCTTTTTCTTCTCCTTTTTGCCCTTCTTCTTCTTCTTCTTTTTCTTCTGCTCCTTCTCATTCTTCTTCTTCTTCTCTTCATATTCATCATCACTACCTGTTCTCCTTCTTCTTCTCCTCCTCCTTCTTCTTCTTCTTCTTCTTCCTCTTCTACCTCTTCATCTTCGTCTTCTTTCTCTTCTCCTTCTATTTCTTCGTCTCAGTAGTCCTCTTCTTCTTCTACTTTTTCCTTTTCTTCTTCTTCTTTGTCTTCTTCATCTTTTTCTTCTTCTTCTTTGTGTTCTTCTTCCTCTTGTTTTTCTTCTACTTCTTCTTCCTCTTCTTTTTCTAAATGTTTTCCTTCCTCTTCTTTTTCTTCTTCTTCTTCACCTTCTTCTTCTTCTACTTCTTCTTATTCTTCACCATCTTTTTCTTCCACTTTTTCTTCTTCTTCTTCCTCCTCTTCTTCATGATCTTCTTCTTCTTCCCCTCCTCCTTCACTTTCTTTACTGTCTTCTTCTTTTCTTCTTCATCTTCTTCTTCTTCTTCTTCTTCTTCTTCTCCTTCTCGTTCTCCTTCTTCTTCTTCTTTGTCTTCTTCTTCTTCTTCTTCTTCATCATCATCATCATCATAATCATCTTTTTCTTCTTCTTTTTCTTCTTCTTCTTCTTTTTCTTCTTCTTCTTCTTCTTCTTCTTCACCTTCTTATTCTTCGTCTTCTTCTTCTTCTTCTCCTCCTCCTTCTTCTTCTTCTCCTTCTTCTTCCTTTTCCTCTTCTCTAACTTGCTCTTCTTCTTCTAGTTATGTTTCTTCTACTTCAACTTCGTCTTCTTCTTCATTTTCTTCTTCGACTTCGTCTTCTTCTACATCTTCTACTTCGTCTTCTCTTCTTCTTTTTCATCTTCTTCTTCTTCAATTTCTTCTTTGTATTCTTCGCTTTCTTGTTGTTCTTCTTCTTCTTTTTCTTCTTCTTCTTCTCCTTCTTCTTCGTCTTTTCCTTTTTCTTTTTCTTCTTATTTATCGTCTTCTTCTTCTTCTTTGCCTTCTTCTAATTTATGTTCTTCTTCCTCTTCTTCTTTTATTTTTCTTTGTCCTGCTCATCCTCTCCTTCATCATCTTCTTCTTCTTCTCTTTCGTCTTCTTTTTTATTTTCTTCTTCTGCTTCTTATTCTTCTTCTTCTTCTCATTCTTCTTCTTCTACTACTACTACTACTTCTTCTTCCTTTTTTTTGCCTTCTTTTTCTTCTTTTTCTTATTCTTCTTCTTCTTCTTCTTCTTCTTCTTCTTCTTCATCTTCCTCTTCTTCTTCTTCTTCTTCTTCTTCTTTGTCTCCATCTCTATCATCTTCTTCTCCTTCTTTGTTGACCTTTTCTTCTTCTTGTTCTTCTTCTTCGTCTTCTCCATCCTCATCTTCTTCTTCTTCTTCAGCATCATCATCTTCTTCTTCTTCTCCTCCTCCTTCTTTTTTGATCTTCTTCTTCTTCTTCTTCTTCTTTTCTCCTTCTTCATCTTGTTCTTCTTTTTCTTATTCTTCTTCTTCTTCAATTTCTTTTTCTTCTTACTGTTCTTCTTCTGAAAACTTCTTTGCCATCTTCTTCTTCAACTATGTCTTCCTCTTCAACATCTTCTTCTTCTTCTTCTTCTTTTAATTCTTCGCCTCCTTCTTCTTTTTTTTCTTTTTGGTCTTCTTCTTCTCCTTCTTCTCCTTCATCATCATCATCTTCTTCTTCTTCTTCTTCTTCTACTACTTCTTCTCATTCTTCTTCCTCTTCTTCAACTTCTTCTTCTTCATCACCATCATCACCATCATTATCATCACTACTTGTTCTTCTACTACTTCTTCTATTTCTTCTTATTCTTCTTCTTCTTATTCTCCTTCTTGTACTCCTCTTTTTTGTTCTTCTTCTTCTTCTTTATCATCATCATCATCATCATCACCTTCTTCTTCTTCTTCCTCTACTACTACTTTTAATTATTCGCCTTCTTCTTCTTTTCTTCTTTGTCTTCTTCTTCTCCTTCTTGCCCTTCTTCTTCTTCTTCTTTTTTCTTCTACTTCTTCTCATTCTTCTTCTTCTTCTTGAACATCTTCTTCTTCTTCTCTTCATATTCATCTTCATCACTACTTGCTCTCCTTCTTCTCTTCTTTCTTCTTCTTCTTCTTCCTCTTCTTCCTCTTCATCTTCTTCTTCTTTCTCTTCTCCTTCTATTTCTTTGTCTCAGTATTCCTCTTACTCTTCTACTTTTCCTTTTCTTCTACTTCTTTGTCTTCTTCAACGTCTTTTTCTTCTTCTT
>JAIUJO010003850.1:30000-35000 GCA_023846275.1 Vanilla planifolia | reverse complement strand
AAGAAGAAGAAGAAGAAGGAGAAGGAGAAGAAGAAGAAGAAGAAGAAGAAGAGGAAGAAGATCAAGAAGAAGAACAAGAAGAATAAGAAGATGAAGAAGAAGAAGAAAAAGAAGAAAAAGAAGACGAAGAAGAAGAGGAAGAAGCAGAGGATGATGAAGAAGAAGTAGACGAAGAAAGAGAAGAAGAAGAAGAAGAAGAAGAAGAAGAAGGAGAAGAAGAGGAAGAAGAAGAAGAAGAAGAAGAAAAAGAAGAAGAAGAAGGAAGAAGAAATAGAAGAAGAATAAAAAGTAGATGAAGAAGATGAAAAAGAAAAAAAAGAGGATGAAGAAGACGAAATAGAGGAAGAAGAAGAAAAAGTAAAAGAAGAGGTAGAAGTAGAAGAGGAGGAAGAAGAAGAAGAAGAAGAAGAAGTTAAAGAAGTTGATGAAGAAAATTAATAGTAATAATAATAATAATAATAATAATAATAATAATAATAATAATAATAATAATAACAATAATAATAATAAGTTGAAGAAAAGAAAGATGAAGAATAAGAAGAACTAGATGAAGAAGAAGTATAAGAAGAAAAAGAAGAACAAGAGGAAGAAGGAGAAGAGTAAGAAGACGAGGAAGAAGAACAAGAAAAAGAAGAAGAAGAAGAAGAAGAAGAAGAAGAAGAGGAAGAAGAGGAGGAAGAAGAAGGAGAAGGAGAGCAAGAAGAAGAGGAGAGAGAAGAAGATGAAGAGGAAGAAGAGGAGGAGGAAGAAGAAGAAGAAGAAGAAGTAAAAGAAGAAGATGAAGACGAAAAAGAAGAAGAAGAACAGGAAGAAGAGGAAGAACAAGAAGAAAAAGGAGTAGAAGAAGCAGAAAATGATAAGGAAGAAGAAAAATAAGTAGAAGATGAAGTAAAAAAGAGGAAGAAGAAGACAAAGAAGAAGAAGGAGAAGAAGAAGGAGAAGAAGAAGGAGAAGAAGAAGAAGAAGAAGAAGAAGAAGAAGGAGAAGAAGAAGAAGAAGAAGAAGTTGAAGAAGAAGAAGAAGAGGAAGCTAAAGAAGAAGAAGAAGAAGAAGAAGGATAAGAAGAAGAAGGAGAAGGAGACAGAGAATAAGAAGAATAAGAAGAAGTTTAAGAAGAAAAAGATGAAGAAGAAGAAGATGATGAAGAAGAAGAATAAGAAGAAGAAGAAGAAGAAGAAGAACAAGAAGTGAAAGAAGAAGAAGAAGAAGAATAAGACGAAAAAGGAGAAGAAGAAGAAGAAGAAGAAGAAAAAGAAGAAGAAGATTAAGAAGAAGAGAAAGAAGAGGAAGAAGAAGAAGAAGAAGAAGAAGAAAAAGAGCAAGAAGTAGAAGAAGAAGATAAAGAAGAAGAAGAAGTAGAATAAAAAGAAGAAGAAGAAGAGGAAGAAGAAGAAGAAGAAAAAGAAGAAGAATAATGAGAAGAAGAAGAGGAAGAAGAAAGAGAAGAAAATGAAGAAGAAGGAGAAGAAAAAGAAGAACAAAATGAAGAAGAGGAAGAAGTAGAAGAGGAGGAAGAAGAAAAACAAAAAGAAGAGGAAGAAGAAGAAGAAGAAGAAGAAGAATTAGAAGAAGAACAGGAGGAGGAGGAGGAAGAAGAAGAAGAAGAAGAAAAAGAAGAAGAACAAGAAGAAGGAGATGAAGAAGAAGAAGAAGACGAAGAAGAAGAATAAGAATATGAAGAAGAAGAAGAAGAAGGTGGAGGAGGAGAAGATGAAGAATTTGATGATGATGATAAATAAGAGGAAGAAAAAGGTGAAGAAGAAGAAGAAGAAAAATAGGAAAAATGGAAGAAGGGGAAGAAGAAGAGGAAGAATAAGAAAAAGATGAACAAGAGGAAGAGGAAGAAGAAGAAGAAGAAGAGGAAGAAGTGGAAGAAGAAGAAGAAAAAGAAGAAGAAGAAGGAGATGAAAAAGAAAATGAAGAAGAAGAGAAAGTAGAAGAAGAAGAAGAATAGGCAAAAGTAGAAGAGGAAGAAGACGAAGAAGAAGAAGAAGGAGATGAAGATGAAGAAGAAGAAGAAAAAGAAGAAGAAGAAGAAGATGAGGAAGTTAAAAAAGAAGATGAAGGAGAAGAAGAAGAAGAAGAAGAGGAAGAAGAACAAGAAGTAGTAGAAGAAGAAGAAAAGGAAGAAGAAGAAGAACTTGAAGAAGAAAAAGGAGAAGAAGAAGAAGACGATGAAGAAGAAGAAGAAAAAGAAGAAGAAGTAAATGAAGAAGAAGAAGAAGAAGGAGAAGAAGAAGAACAAGAAGAAGAAGAAGGAGAAGAAGAAAAAGAAGAAGAAGAAGAATAATAAGAGGTAGATGAAGTTGATGATGTAAAAGAAGGAGAAGGATGAGAAGAAGAAGAAGAAGAAGACAAAGAAGAAGAAGAAGAGAGAAAAAGAAGAAGAAGAAGAAGAGGAAGTAGAAGACGAAATAGAGGATGAAGAAAAAAAAGAAAAAGAAGAGGTGGAAGAAGAAGATGAAGAAGAAGAAGTTGAAGAAGAAGAAGAAGAAGAAGAAGGTGAAGAAGAAGTTGAAGTAGAAAAAGAAGATGATGAGAAAGAAGAAGACGAGCAAGAAAAAGAAGAAGAAGAAGAAGAAGAAGGAGAAGAAGAAAAAGATGAAGAAGTAGAAGAAGAAGAAGAAGAAGAAGAAGAAAATGAAGTGGAAGAAGGGGAAGAAGAGGAAGAAGAAGAAGAAGAAGGAGAAGAAGAGGAAGAAAAAAGTAGGAAGAAGATGATGATGAGGAAGAAGAGGACGAAGAGGATGAAGAAGAGAAAGAAGTAGAAGAAGTAAAAGAAGAAGATGAAGAAGAAGAAGAAGAAGAAGAAGTGGAAGAATAAAAAGATGATGAAGAAGTAGTAGTAGTAGAAGAAGAAACAGATAAGGAAGATGAAAAAGAAGAAGAAGTGGAAAAAGAAGAAGAAGAGGAAAAAGAAGAGGAACAAAAAAGCGAAGAAGAACAAGAAGAAGAAGTAGAAGTAGTAGAAGAAGGAGAAGAAGAAGTTGAAGAAGAAGAAGAAGAAGTGGAAGAAAAAGAGGAAGAAGAAAAAGAAGAGGAAGAAGAAGAAGAAGAAGAAGAAGATGAAAAAGAAGATGAAGAAGAAGAGGAAGAAGAAGAAGAAGAAGAAGAAGAAGAAGAAGAAGAAGAAAAGAAGAAGAAGAGGAAGAAGATGAAAAAGAATAAGAAGAAGTAGAAGAGGAAGAAGAAGAAGAAGAAGAAGAAGATGATGATGACGATGATAAAGAAGAAGAAGAAGAAGTAGATGAGAAAGTTAAAAAATAAGAAGAAGAAAAAGAAGAAAAAGAAGAAGATGAAGAAGAAGAAGAAAAAGAAGAAGAAGAAATAAAAGAAAAAGAACAAGAATAAGAAAAGGAAGATGAAGATGAAGAAGAAGAAGAAGAAGAAGAAGAAAAAGGAGAAAATGAAGAAGACGATAAAGAAGAAGTAGTAGTAGAAGAAGAAGAAGAAGAAGAAGAAGAAGAAGAAGAAGAAGAATAAGAAGAAGTAGAAGAAGTAGAAGAAGAAGCAGGAGAAGAAGAAGAAAAAGAAGAAGAAGAAGAAGAATAAGAAGTAGATGAAGAAGATGATGTAAAAGAAGAAGAAGAAGAAGAAGACGAGGAAGAAGAAGAAGAAGAGAAAGAAAAATAATAAGAAGAAAAGGAAGAAGAAAATGAAATTGAGGAAGATGAAGAAATAGAAAAAGAAGAGGTGGAAGAAGAAGAAGAAGAAGAAGAAGAAGGTGATGAAGAAGTTAATGAAGAAGAAGAAGAAGAGGAAGAATAAGAAGAAGGTGAAGAAGAAGTGGAAGAAGAAAAAGAAGAGGAAGAGGAAGAAGAAGAAGAGAAAGAAGAAGAAGAAAAAGAAGGAGAAGAAGAGAAAGATGAAGAAGTAAAAGAAGAAGTAGAAGACAAAAATGAAGTTGAAGAAGGGGAAGAAGAGGAAGAAGAAGAACAAGGAGAAGAAGAGGAAGAAGAAGATAATGATGAGGAAGAAGAGGAAGGAGAGGAAGAAGTTGAATAAGAAAAAGAAGAAGTAGAAGAAGTAAAAGAAGTAAAAGAAGAAGATGATGAAGAAGATGAAAAAGATGAAGAAGAAGTAGTAGTAGTAGAAGAAGAAAAAGATAAGGAAGATGATAAATAAGAAGAAAAAGAGGAAAAGAAGTAGAAGCAGTAGAAGAAGAAGAAGAAGAAGGAGAAGAAGAAAAAGAAGAGGAAGATGAAGAGGAAGAAGAAGAAGAAGAAGAAGAAGAAGATGAAGAAGATAATGAAGAAGAAGTAGAAGATGATGAAGAAGTAGAAGCGAAAGAAGAAGAAGAAGAAGAAGAACAAGAAGAAGAATAAGAAGAAGAAGTGGAAGAAGAAGAAGAAAGAGAAGAATAAGAAGAAGAAGGAGAAGAAGAAAAAGTAGAAGAATAATAATAATAAGAAGTAGATTAAGAAGATGATGTAAAAGAAGGAGAAGAAGGAGAGGAAGGAGAAGAAGAAGAAGAAGAAGACGAAGAAGAAGAAGAACGGAAAGAAAAAGAAGAAGATGAAGTAGAGGAAGAAGAAGAAAAAGAAAAAGAAGAGGTGGAAGAAGAAGTAGTTAACGAAGAAGAAGAAGAAGAAGAAGAAGAATTAGAAGGTGAAGAAGAAGTTGAAGAAGAAAAAGAAGAAGAAGAGGAAGAGGAAGAAGAGCAAGAAGAAGAAGAAGAAGAAGAAGGAGAAGAAGAAGATAAAGAGTAAGAAGTAGAAGAAGAAGAAGAAAATGAAGTGGAAGAAGGGGAAGAAGAGGAAGTAGAAGAAGAACAAGAACAAGGAGAAGAAGAGGAAGAAAAAGAAGAAGAAGAAGATGACGATGAGGAAGAAGAGGAGGAAGAGGAAGAACAAGAAGAAGAAGAAGTAAAGAAGAAGTAAAAGAAGAAGATGTTGAAGAAGAAGAAAAAGTAGAAGAACAAAAAATGAAGAAGAAGAAGTAGTAGTAGTTGAAGAAGAAAAAGATAAGGAAGATGATAAATAAGAAGAAAAAGAGGAAAA
>JAIUJO010003850.1:7500-10000 GCA_023846275.1 Vanilla planifolia | reverse complement strand
ATGTGAAAATGAAAAGGAAGAGAAGAAGAAGGACAGAAGAAGCAGAAGAAGAAGAAGAAGAAGATGAAGAAGCTGAAGAAATAGATGATGAAGAAGAAGTAGAAGAAGAAGAAGAAGAAGGAGACGAAAAAGAAGAAGAAGTTTAAGTCGAAAAAGACAAAGAAGAAGAAGATGAGGAAGAACCAAAAGAAGAAAAAGAGGAAGAAGAAGAAGAAGAAGAAGAAGAAGAAGAAGAAAATGAAGAAGAAGAAGAAGAAGAAGAAGAAGAAGAATAAAAAGAGGAAGTAGAAGAAGAAGTAGAAGAGGAAGTTAAAGAAGAAGAAGAAGAAGAAGAAGAACAAGAAGAAGAAGAAGATGATGAAGAAGAAGAAGACGAAGAAGAAGAAGAAGAAGAAGAAGAAGAAGAGGAAAAAGAAGAAGAAGAAGAAGGAGAAGAAGGAGAAGAGGAAGAAGAAGAAGAAGAAGAAGAGGAGGAAGAAGAAGAATAAGAAGAAGAAGAAGAAGAAGAAGTTGAAGAAGAAGGATAAGAAGAAGAAGAAGAATAAGAAGAAGATGATGAAAAAGAAGAAGAAGAAGAAGAAGAAGAAGCAAAAGAAGAATAAGAAGAAGAAGTAGAAGAAGAAGAAGAAGAGGAAAAAGAAAAAAAGGAGAAGATGAAGAACATGAAGAAGAAGAATAATAAGAGGAAGAAGAGGAAGAAGAAGAGGAAGAAGAGGAAGAAGAAGAAAAAGAAAAAGAAGTGGAAGAAGAAGAAGAAGAAGAAGAAGAGGAAGAAGAAGAAGAAGAAGAAGAAGAAGAAGAAAAAGAAGAAGAACAAGAAGAAAAAAGTGATGAAGAAGGAGAAGAAGATGAAGAATAATAATAAGAAGAAGAAGAAGAAGGTGGAAGTGGAGAAGAAGAAGAAGAAGACGATGATCAAAAACAAGAAGAAAAACAAGAAGAGGAGGAGGAAGAAGAAGAAGAAGAAGAAGAAGAAGAAGAAGAAGAAATGGAAGAAGAGGAAGAAGAAGAAGAGGAAGAATAAGGAAAAGAAAAAGAAGAGGTGGAAGAAGAAGAAGAAGAAGAAGAAGTAGTAAAAGAGGAAACAGAAGAATAAAATATGATAAAGAAGTACAAAAGCTAGTAGTAGAAGAAGAAGAAGAAGAGGAACAACAACAACAACAACAAAAACAAGAAGAAGAACGAGAAGAGGTAGAAGATGAAGAAGAAGATGAAGAAGAAGAAGACTTTGAAGTGGAAGAAAAGGAAGAAGAAGAAGAAGAAGAAGAAGAAGGAGAAGAAGAAAAAGAAGTTAAGGAAGAAGATAACGAAGAAGAAGAAGAAGAAGCAAAACAAAAAGAGGAAGCAGAGGAAGAGGAAGAAGAAGAAGAAAAAAAAGTAGCAGAAGAAAAAGAAGAAGATGAAGAAGAGGATGATAAGGAAGAAGAAAAACAGGAAGAAGATGAAATACAAGAGGAAGAACAAGATGAAGAAGTAGAAGAAGAAGAAGAAAAAGAAGAAGTAGAAGAAGAAGAAAAAAGGGGAAGAACTAGAAGAAGGTGAAGAAGGAGAAGAAGAAGATGAAGAAAAAGAAGACAAAGAAGAAGAAGATGATGATAAGGAAGAAGAAAAAGAGCAAAAAGAAGAAGGAGAAATAGAAGAGGAAGAGGAAGAAAAAGAAGAAGCAGAAGTGGAAGAAGAAGGTAAAGAAGAAGAAGAAGAAGAAGAAGAAGAAGTAGAAGTAGAAGAAGAAGAAGAAGAAGATGAACAATAAGAAGAAGGTGAAGAACAAGATACAGTAGCAGTAGTAGTAGTAGAAGAAGAAGAAATAAAAGAAGAAGAAAAAGAGGAGGAAGAGGAGGAAGAAGAAGAAGATGTGCAAGAAACAGAAGAAAAGGAAGAAGAGGAAGAAGAAGAAGTAGAAGAAGAAGAGGAAGAAGAAGAAATTAAAGAAGAAGATAAGGAAGAAGAAGAAGAAGAAGACGAAGAAGAAGAAGAAGAAGTAGAGGAGGATAAAGAAGAAGTCAAAGAAGAAGGGGAAGAAGGTGAAGAAGAAGAAGAAGATGAAGAAGAAGGAGAAGAAGAATAAGAAGTGGAAGAAGACTAAGAAGCAGATGAAGAAGGTGATGTAAAAGAAGAAGAAGAACAAGAAGAAGAGTAAGAAGAAGAAATAGAATAAGTAGAAGCAGAAGATGAAGAAGAAATAATGGAAGCAGAAGAAAGAGAAGAAGAAGAGGAAGAAGAAGAAGAAGAAGTTAAGGAGGCAGATGAATAATAATAATAATAATAATAATAATAATAATAATAATAATAATAATAACAAGGGAAAGAAGAAGAAGAAGAAGAACAACAACAACAAGATAAAGAAGGTTAAGAAGAAAAAGTAGAAGAGGAAGAAGAAGATGAGCAAGAAGAAGAAGAAGAAGAAAAGGAAAAAGAAGAAGAAGAAGAAGAAGAGGAATAAGAAGAAAAAGAAGAGGAAGAAGAAGAAAAAGAAGAGGAAGAAGAGGAGGAACAAGAA
>JAIUJO010003500.1:42500-45000 GCA_023846275.1 Vanilla planifolia | reverse complement strand
TTTTCTTCTTATCCTCTTTCTCCTTTGACTTGTTCTTCTTCTTCTTCTTCTTCTTCTTCTTCTTCTTCTTCTTCCACATCTTCTTCTTTGTCTATTACATCATCTTCATCATCTTCCTCTTCTTCTTGTTCTTCTTCTTCTTCTTTTATTTCTTCTTCTTCATTTAGTTTTTTATTCTTCTTCTACTTGTACTACTTTTTTTTTATTCTCATCTTATTTTTATTCTTATTCTTCTTCATTATCATCATCCCTCTTCTTCTTCTCTTCTTGTCATTCTTCTTCTTCATCTTTGTCTTTTTTTTCTTTGTTTACTTCTTTTGCTTCTTCTTCTCATTCTGTACTTCTTCATCTTCCTCTTCTTCCACCACCTCCTTTTCTTTTTTTGCTTCTTCCTCTCTTCTTTTCTTTTCTTCTTCCTTCTTCTTCTTCTTCTTCCTCCTCTTCTCCCTCTCTCTTCTTCTTCTTCTTCATCATCCTATTGTTCTTCTTCTTCTTCTTTTCTTATTATTATAATTATTAATATTACTATTCATACTCTCCTTTACTTCTTTGCCTCCTTCTTTTTCTTATCCTTCTTCTTCTTCTTTTTCTACTTCTTTTCATCTTCTTCTTGTTCTTCTCTTCTTCAAACCACTTCTTCTCCTTCCTTTCTTCATCTCTTCTTCTTCTTCTTGCTTTTAGCCCCTTCCTCTTCTACCTCTTCTCTCCTCTACTTCTTCTTCTCCTCCACCTTCTTCTTCTTCTTCTTCTCCTTCTCCTTCTTCCTCTTCTTCCTTATCTTCTCCTCTTCCTCTTCTTCTTCATATTTTTCCTTCTATTCTTCTTCTTTTTCTTCTACTACTACTTCTTCCTCTTCTTCTTCTTCTACTTCTTATTCTTTTTTTTTCTTTTTCTTATACTTGTTCTGCTAAATATTTTTTCTCTTCTTCTTTGTCTTCTTCTTCTTCTTCTTCTTCTTCTAAATCTTCTTCTTCTTCTTCTTATTTTTTTTCTTCTTATTACTATTATTACTTCTTCTTCTTCTTTATCTTCTACTACTTCTTCTACTTCTTCGTCTTCTTCATTATCAGCTTCATCATCTTCTTCTTCTTCTTCTTCATTATCATCATTATCTACTTCTTCTTCTTCATCTTCTTCTTCTCCTTCTTCTTCTTCTTCTTCTACATCTTCTTCTTCTTCTTCATTTGTTCTACTTTTTTATCTTCTTAATCTTTTTCTTCTTCTTCTTCTTCTTCTTCTTCTTTTTCTTCTTCTTCTGCTCTTCTTCTTCTTATTCCTCTTCTTATTCATCTTCTTATTTTTTTCTTCTTCTTCTTCTTCTTCTTCTTCTTCTTCTTTCTGTTCTGCTCTTTTCCTTTTTCTTCTTCTTTTTTCTTCTTCTTCTTCTACAACTTCTTCATAATCATCATCTATTTCTTCTTCTTCTTCTATTTATTCTCTTCTTCTTCACATCTTCTTCTTCATCTTCATCTTACTCTTCTTCTTCTTCTTCTTCTTTACTTCTTCTACTTCTATTATTTCTTCTTCTCCTTCTATCTTCTCTTCATCTTCTACTTCTTATTCTTCTTTCTTCTCTTCTCTTCTTCACTAAATCTTCTTCTTCATCATCATCTTCTCTCTTATCGTCTGCTCTTCTCATTTACTTCTTCTTCTTCTTCTTCTTCTTCTTCTTCTTCCTTCCTTCATCTACTTCTATTCTTTCTTCTTCTTCTTCTTCCCTCTTCTCTTCTTCTTCTTCCTCTTCTTCTTCTTCTTCTTCTTCTTCCTCTTCTTCTTCTTCTTCTTCTTCTTCTTCTTTCTTATTCTTCTTCTTCTTCTTCCTCTTCTTCTATCCTTTCTTCTTCTTCTTCCTCTCCTCTTCTTCCTTCTTCGTCTTCTCTTCTCTTCTCTTCTTCTTCTTCTTCTTCTTCTTCTCTTCTTCTTCATCTTTTCTCTTCTCTCTTCTCTTCTTCTTCTTCTTCTTCTCCTTCTTCTTTCTTCTTCTTCTTCTTCTTCTTCTTCTTCTTCTTCTCTTCTTCTTCTTCTTCTTACTTCTTCTTCTTCTTCTCCTTCTCTCTTCTTCTGCATTTCCTTCTTCTTCTCTCTACATCTTCTTCCTTCTTCTTCTTCATTGTCTTCTTCTCTTTCTTCTTCTTCTTCCTCTTCCTTCTTCTTTCTCTCCTCTTCTCTTCTTCTCTCTTTCTTCTTCTTCTTCCTCTTCTCCATCTTCTTCTCTTCTTCTCTCTTCTTCTATCTTCTTCTTCTTCTTCTTCTTCTTCTTCTCCTCTCTTCTTCTTCTTCCTTCTTCTTCCTTCTTCATCTCTTCTTATCTTCTTCTTCTTCTTCTTCTTTCTTCTTCTTCTTCTTCTTCTTCTTCTACTTCTTCTTCTTCTCTTCTCTACTTCTTCTTCTTCTCTCTTCTTCTTCTTCTTCTTCTCTCTTCTTCTCTCTTCTTCTTCTCTTTTCTTTCTTCTTCTTCTTCCTCTTCTCTCTTCTTCTTCTTCTTCTTCTCCTTCTTCTC
>JAIUJO010003500.1:27500-32500 GCA_023846275.1 Vanilla planifolia | reverse complement strand
AAAAGAAGAAGAAGAAGAAGAATAAGAGGACAAACTTGATGAAGTAGAAGAACAGGAAGAGGAAGAAAAGGAAGAAGTGGAAGAAGAAGAAGAAGAAGAAGATGAAGTGGAAGAAGAAGAAGAAGAAAAAGAATACGAAGAGGAAGAAGAAGAAGAAGAAGAAGAAGAAGAAGAAGAAGAAAAACAAGAAGAGGAGGAGGAATAAATGGAAGAAGAAGAAGAAGAAGAAGATGAAGATGAAGAGGAAGAGGAAGGAGAAGTAGTAGAAGAAGACAAAGAAGAAGTCAAAGAAGAAGAGCAAGAAGAAGAAGAAAAAAAAAAAAAGATGATGAAGAGGAAGAAGAAGAAGAAGAAGAAGAAGAAGAAGAATAAAAAGAAGAAGAAGTGGAAAGGGAAGAAAAGGAAGAAGAAGAAGAAGAAGATAAAGAAGAAGAAGAAAAAGAAGAAGAGGAAGAAGAAGAAGAAGAAGAAGAAGAAAAAGAGAAAGACAAAGAAGAAGAAGAAAGAGAAGAAGAAGAAGAAGAAGAAGAAGAAGAAGAAGTAGAAGCAGAAGAAGAAGAAGAAGAAGAAGAAGAAGAAGAAGAAGAACAAGGAGAAGAAGAAGAAGAAGAAGAAGAAGAAGAAGATGATGATGATGATGACGAAGAAGAAGAGGTAGAAGAAGAAGAAGAAGAAGGGGAACAAAAAGGAAAAGAAGAAGAAGTGGAAGTATAAGAAGAAGAAGTAGAAGATGAAGGGGAAGAAGAAGAAGAAGAAGAAGAGGACAAAAAGGAAGAAGAAGTAAAAGGAGAAGAAAGAGTGCCAAAAGATGAGAAGAAAAAGAAGAAGAGAAAAGTGGTGAACAAGAAGATGAAAAAGAAGGTAGAGAAGAACGAGATAGAAAAGAAGAAGAAGAAGAAGAAGAAGAAGTCGAAGAAGACAAAGAACAAGAAGATGAAGAAGTTGAAGAAGAAGAAGAAGATGAGGAAGAAGAAGAGGAAGAACAAGAGGATGAAGAAGTAGAGAAGGAAGAAGAAAAAAAAGTAGAACAAGAAGAATAAGAAGAGGAAGAAGAAGAAGAGGATGAGGAAAAAGAAGTAAAAGAAGGAAAAGAAGAAGAAGAAGAAGAAAAATAAGTAGAAGAAAAAAATAGCGATGAAAAAGTTGGAGAAGAAGAAGACAGGGAAGATGAAGAAGATGAAGAAAAAGAAGAAAGAGAAAAGATTATGAGGAAGAAGAAGAAGAAAAGGAAGATGGAGAAGACAAAGATAGAGAAAAGAAGAAGTAAGACAGGAAGAAGAAGAAGAAGAAGAAGAAGTAAAACCAGAAGAAAAAAAAGAAGAAGTAGTAGAAGAAGAAGAAGAGGAAGAAGAAGAACAAGAAGAAAGAAGAATTGGAAGAAGAGGAAGTAGATGAAAAGGAAGAAGAAGAACAAGAAGAAGACAAAGTTGAAGAAGTAGAAGAAGAGGAAGAGGAAGAAAAGGAAGAAGTGGAAGAAGAAGAAAAGAAGAAGAAGAAGAAGAGGAAGAAGAAGTTGGAGAAGAAGTAGAAGGGGAGAAAAAGGAAAAAAAGAAGAAGTAGAACAAGGGGAGGAAGAAGAAGACGAAGAAGCAGAAGAACAAGAGGAAGAATAGGAAGGAAAAGAAGAAGAAGAAGAAGAAGAAGAGGACAAAAAGGAAGAAGTAAAAGGAGAAGGAGTGCCAAAAGAATGAGAAGAAGAAGAAGAAGAAGAAAAAAGTGGTCAACAAGAAGATGAAAAAGAAGAAGGTAGAGATGAAATAGATAGAAAAGAAGAAGAAGAAGAAGACGAAGAACAAGAAGATGAAGAAGTTGAAGAAGAAGAAGAAGAGGAACAAGAATAGGAAGAAGAAGAGGATGAAGAGGTAGAGGAGGAAGAAGAAGAAGAAGTAGAACAAGAAAAATACGAAGAGAAAGAAGAAGAAGAAGATGTGGATGATGAAAAAGAAGTAAAAGAAGGAAAAGAAGAAGAAGAAGAAAAATAAGGAGATGAAAAATACAGCGATAAACAAGTTGGAGAAGAAGAAGACAGGGAAGATGAAGAAGATGAAAAAAAAGAAGAAAGATAAAAGATGATGAAGAAGAAGAAGAAGAAAAGGAAGATGGAGAAGACAAAGATAAAGAAAAGAAGAAGTAAACCAGGAATAAGAAGAAGTAAAACCAGAAGAAGAAACAGGAGAAGAAGTAGAAGTAGAAGTAGAAGGAGAACATAACAAGAACAAGAAGAAGAAAGAAAAATTGGAAGAAGAGGAAGTGGAAGAAAAGGAAGAAGAAGAATAAGAAGAGGACAAAGTTGAAGAAGAAGAAGAAGAGGGAGAGGAAGAAAAGGAAGAAGTGGAAGAAGAAGAAAAGAAGAAGAAGAAGAAGAAGAAGAGGAAAAACAAGAAGAAGGTGAAGTGAAAGAAGAAGAAGAACAACAAGAAGAAGAAGAATATGAAGAGGAAGAAGAAGAAGATGAAGAAGAGGAATAAGAAAAACAAGAAGAAGAGGAAGAGGAATAAAAGGAAGAAGAAGAAAAAGAAGAAGAAGAAGAAGAAGATGAAGAAGAAGGATTAGAAGTAGAAGAAGACAAAGTAGAAGAAGAAGAAGAAGAAGAAGAATAAGAAGAAGAAGAGTAAGAGGAAGAAAATGAAGAAGGAGAAGAAGATAAAGAAGAAGAAGAAGAAGGAGAAGAAGAAGAAGAAAAAGGAGAAGTAAAGGAAGAAGAAGTAGAAGAAGAAGAAGTAGAAGAAGAAGAAGATGAAGAAGAAGAAGAAAGAGAAGAATAAGAAGAAAAAGAAGCAGAAGAAGAAGTAATAGAAGAATAAGAAGAAGAAGAAGAAGAAGAAGAAAAAAGGAAGAAGAAATAGAAGCAGAAGTAGAAGAATAAGAAGAATTAAAAGAAGAAGAAGATGATGATGAAGAACAAGAAGAGAAAGAAGAAGAAGAGGTAGTTGGAGAAGAAGAAGAAGGAGAACAAGTGGTATAATAAGAAGAAGAAGTAGAAGAAGAAGAGGAAGAAGAGGAAGAAGAAGAAGAAGAACAAGAGGAAGAATAGGAAGAAAATGAAGAAGAAGAAGATGATGATGATGAGGACAAAAAGGAAGAAGAAGTAAAAGAAGTGCCAAAAGAATGAGAAAATGAAGAAGAAGAAAAAAAAAGATGGTGAAGAAGAAAATGGAAAAGAAGAAGGCAGAGAAGAAGGAGACAAAAAAGAAGTTGAAGAACAATTAGATGAATAAGTTGAAGAAGAAGAAGAAAAAGAGGAAGAAGAAGAGGATGAAGATGCGGAGGAAGAAGAAGAGGAAGTAGAAGAAGAAGAATAAGAAGAGGAAGAAGAAGAAGAAGAAGAAGAAGAAACGGATGATGAAAAAGAAGGAAAAGAAGGAAAAGAAGAAGAAGAAGAAGAAGAAGAAAAAGAAGGAGAGGAAAAGAGAAGAAAAAGTCAAAGAAGAAGAAGAAGAAGAAGAAGAAGAAAAGGGGGAAGTAGAAGAAGAAGATGATGATGAAGAAGAAGAAGAAGGAGAAGAAGAAGAAGACTTTGAAGAAGAAGAGAAAGAAGAGTAAGAAGATCAAGAAGAAAAGGAAGGAGAAGAAAAAATAGAAGGAGAAGAAGAAGAAGAAGAAGGGAAGATGATGAAGAAGAAGATGAATGAGATGAAGATGAAGAGGAGGAAAAAGAAGATGTGGAAGAAGAACAACAACTAGAAGAAGAAGAAAAAAAAGAAAAAGCTAAAGAAAAAGAAGACGAAGAAGAAGTGGAAACTAGAGAAGAAGAAGAAAAAGAAGAAAAAGAAGAAGAAGTAGAAGGAGAAGAAGAAGAAGATGAAGAAGAAGAAGAAGAAGAAGGTGGAGATGAAGAAGAAGTAGAAGAAAAACATTAAGAAGAAGATGAAGAAGAAGAAGAAGTGGTAGAAGAAGCAGGTGAAGAAGAAGAAGAAGCAGAAGAACAAGAGGAGGAAGAGTAAGAAGAAGAAAAGGAAGAGGAAGAAGAGGAGAAAGAAGAAGAAGATGAAGAAGAGGAGGAAGAAGAAGAAGAAGAAGAAGAAGAAGAGGAAGAAGAAAAAGTAGAAGTGGAAGAAGAAGAAAAAATGAAGAAGAAGAAGAAGATGAAGAAGAAAAAGAAGAAGAAGAATAAGAAGAAGAAGAAGAAGAAAAGAAAAGGAAGCAGAAGAGGAAGAGGAAGAAGAAGAAGAAGAATGACAAGGGGAAGAAGATGAACAAGAAGAAGATTAAAAAGAAGAAGGAGAAGATGAAGAAGAAGAAGACAAAGAAGGAGAAGAAGAAGAAGAAGAAAAAGTAGTAGTAGAAGAAGAAGAAGAAGAATAAGATGATGAAGAAGAAGAAGAAGAAGTAGTAGAAGAAGATGATGACGAAGAGGAGGAAGAAGAAGAAATGAAGAAGAAGAAGTGGAAGAGGTAGAAGATGAAGATGAAGAGTAACAAGAAGAAGAAAAAGTGGAAGAAGAAGAAGAGGAAGGACAGGAAGTAGAAGAAGAAGATAAAGAAGAAGATGATGAAGAAGAAGAAGGAGAAGAAAAGGAAGAAGTGGTAGAAGAAGAAGTGGAAGATGAAGAGGAAGAAGAAGAAGAGAAAGAAGAAGGAGAAGTAGATGAAGAAGAAGAAGAAGATCAAGAACAATAAGAATGAGAAGAAGAAGAAGAGGAAGAAGAGGACGAAGAAGAAGAAGAAGAAAAAGAAGAATAAGAGGAAGAAGAAGAAGAAGAGGAAGAAGAAGAAGAAGAGGAAGAAAAAGAAGAAGAAGAAGGAGAAGAAGAAGAAGAGAAGGAAGAAGAAGAAATAGAAGAAGAAGTTGAAGAAGAAGAAGAAGATGTTGAAGAGGAAGAAGAAAAAGAGGAAGAAGAAAAAGAGGAAGAAGAAGAAGAATACGAAGAAGAAGAAGAAGGAAAAGAAGAAGACAAAGAAGGAGAGGAAGAAGAAGGAGGAGGAGGAGAAGAAGAAGAAGAAGAAAAGCAACAAGAACAAGAACAACAACAACAACAACAACAACAAGGAGAAGAAGAT
>JAIUJO010003500.1:0-10000 GCA_023846275.1 Vanilla planifolia | reverse complement strand
AGGGAAGAAAAGTAGTAGTAGTAGTAGTAATAGTAGTAGTAGAAGAAGAAGAGTATTAAGAAGAAGAAGAGAAAGGATTGGAACAGGAAGAAGAAGAAGAACGAGGTGGAGGAGGAAGAAAAAGAAGTAGTGGAAGAAGAAGAAGAAGTAGAGGAGGAAGAAGGAGAAGAAGAAGAAGAGCAAGAGAAAGAAGTTGAAGAAGAAGAAGAAGAAGAAGAAGAGGAAGAAGAAGAAGAAGAAGGAGGAGAAGAAGAAGAAGAGGAAGAAAAAGTAGAAGAAGAATAAGAAGAAGAAGAAGAAGAAGAAGAAGTAGAATAAAAAAGAAGAAGAAGATGAAGAAGAGGAGGATGAGGTGGAGGAGGAGGAAGAAGGAGAAGAAGAAGAAGAAAGAGAAGGAACAGAAGAAAGAAAATGAGAAGAAGAAGAAGAAGAAGTGGAACAAAACGTAGAAGAAAAGCAAGAAATGAAAGAAGAAGAATAGGAAGAAGAAGAAGAAGAGGAAGAAATAAAAGATGGAGAAGAAGAGGGAAGAAAAGTAGTAGTAGTAGTAGAAGAAGAAGAAGAAAAAGAAGAAGAAGATGAAGAAGAACAATATTAAGAAGAAGAAGAGAAATGATAGAAAGAAGAAGAAGAAGAAGAAGAAGAAAGAGGAGGGGGAAGAAGAAAAAGAAGTAGTGGAAGAAGAAGAAGAAGAAGAAGTAGAAAGGAAGAAGGAGAAGAAGAAGAAGAGGAAGAAGAAGAAGATGATGAAGAAGAAGAAGAAGTAGTAGAAGAAGAAGAGGAAGAAGAAGAAGATGATCATGAAGAAGAAGAAGAAGAGAAAGAAGAGGAAGAGGAAGAAGTGGAACAAGAAGAAGAGGAAAAAGAAGAAGAAGAGAGAGTAAGAAGAAGAGGAAATAGAAGAAGTGGAAGAAGAAAAAGAAGTGAAAAAAGGAGAAGAAGGAGAAGAAAAAGAGGTAGAAGAAGAAAGGGAACAAGCAAGAGAAGAAGAAGACAAAGAAGAAGATGAGGAAGAAGAAGAAGAAGAAGCAGAAGAAGAAGAAGAAGGAGGAGAAGAAGAAGATGAAGAAGAAGAAGAGGAAGAAGTGGAAGAAAAAGAAGAAGAATATGTAGTGGAAGAAGAAGAAGAAGACAGAGAAGAAGATGAAGAAGAAGAAGAAGAAGAAGAGGGGCTGAAGAGGAAGATCAAGAAGAAGAAGAAGAAGAACAAGAAGGAGAAGAAAAGAAAGAAGTAGGAGAAGAGGAAGACAACGAAGAAAAAAAAAAAGTAGAAAAAGAAGAAGATCAAGAAAAAGAAGAAGAATAATAAGTAGATAAAAAATTAGAAGAGGAAGAAGATGAAGAAGAGAAGAAGAAGAAGAAGAAGTGGAAGAAGCAGAAGCAGAAGAAGATGAAGAAGGAGAAGACAAAGAAGAAGAAGAAGAAGTAGAAGAAGTAGAGAAAATAGAATTAAAAGAAGTAGAAGAATGAGAAGAAGAAGAAGAAGAGGAAGAGGAAGAAGAAGACGAAAAAAGAGGAAGAAAAAGAACTTGAGGAAAAAAGGTGGAAGAAGAAGAAGAAGACGAGGAAGAAGAAGTAGAAGAAAAACAAAAAGAAGTGGAAGAGGAAGATGAAAATGAAGAAGAGGGGGAAGAAGAAAAAGGAGAAGAAGAAGATGATGAAGACGAAAAAGATGAAGAAGAAGAAAAAGAAGAAGGTTTAGAAAAAAATAAAGAAGAAGAAGAAGTAGAAGTAGTAGATGAAGAAGACAAAAAAGAAGAAGAAGAAGTAGAAGAAGAAGAAGAAGAAGATAAAGAAGGAGAAGAAGATGAAGAAGAAGAAGAAGAAGAAGAAGAAGAAGAGGAAGAAGAAGAAGAAGAAGAAGAAAAAGTGGAGGAAGATGAAGAAGGAGAAGAAGAAAATGAAGAAGAAGAAGAAGAAGAAGAAGGTGAATGAGAGGTAAAAGAAGTTGTAGAAGCAGAAGAAGAAGAAGAACTATAACAATAGTAATAATAATAAGAATAATAATATGTAGAGGATGAAGAAAAACAAGATGGAAAAGAAGAAGGAGAAGAAGAAAAAGAAGAAGGACAAGACAAAGAAGAAGAAGAAGAAGAAGAAAAAGAAAAAGAAGGCGAAGAAGTAGAAGAAAAAGAAGTAGAAGAAGAGGGGGAGCAAGAAGAGGAAGTTCAAGAAGAGTAAGAACAAGAAGAAGTAAGGGAAAGAGAACAAGAAGATGATGAAAGAGAAGGAGGAGAAGAAGAAAAGGTGGAAGAAGGGGAAGAAGAAGAAGAAGAAGATAAAGAAGAAAAAGAAGAAGAACAAGAAGTGGAAAAAAAAGAAAAAACAAAAGAAGAGAAGAAGAAGAAGAAGAAGAAGAGAAGAAAGAGGGGGAAGGAAAAGAAGAAGAAGAGGAAGAAGATAAAGTAAAAGAAGAAGAAGAGGAAGGTGAAGGAGGAGAAGAAGAACCAGAAAGAGAAGAAGGAGAACAAGGAGATGGAGAAAAAGAAGAAGTGGAAGAAGAAGAAGAATTAGAAGAAGAAGGAGAAGAAGACAGAGAAGAAGGAGGAGAAGAAGATGGAGAAAGAAAAGGAGAAGAAGGAGAAGGAGAAGATTGAGAAGAAGGAGAAGATGGAGAAGGTAGAAAATAAGAAGGAAAAAAAGAAGAACAGGAAGAAGTAAAAGAAGAAGAAGCAGAAGAAGAAGAAGAAGAAGATGAAGAAGAAGTATAAGAAGTAGAAGTTAAAGAAGAAGAAGAAGAGGAAGAAGAGGAGGAAGAAGAGGTGGAAGAAGAAGAAGAAGAAGAAGAAAAAGAAGAAGTGTGAGAAGAAGTAGTAGAAAAAGACAAGAAGGTGGAGGAGAAGAAGATGGAGAAAAAGGAGAAGAAGGTGAAGAAGAAGAGAAGGAAGAAGAAGGTGAAGGAGAATAAAAGAATGAGAAGAACGAGTAGAAGAAGAAGAAGGAGAAGGAGAAGAAGGAGAAGAAGAAGAAGGAGAAAAGGAGAAGAAAAGAAGAAGAAAGAGAAGAAGAGAAGAAAGAAAAAATGAATAAGAATAAAAATAAGAAGAAGAAGAAGAAGTGAATGAGAAGAGTAGAAGAAGAACGAGAAGAAGAATAAGTAAAAGAGGAAGAAATAAAAGAACAATAAGAAGATGGAAAAAAAGAAGAAGAGGAAGAAGAAGAAGAAGAAGATGTAGAAGATGAAGAAGAAGTAGAAGAAGAAGATGATGAGAAGAAGAATAAGAAGAAGTAGTAGTAGTAGAAGAAGAAGAAGTAGAAGAAGAAGATGAAGATGGTGATGATGATGAAGAAGAGGAAGAAATATAAGAAGAAGAAGGAGAATAGATGAGGGAGAAGTACAAGAAGAAGAAGAAGAAGGTGGAGGAGTAGAAGAAAATGGAGAAGAAGAATAAGAAAAAGATAAAAAAGGAGGAGGAGGAGAAGAAGAAGAAGAAGAAGAAGAAGGAGAAGGAGGAGCAGAAGTAGAAGAAGGAGGAGAAGGAAGAGAAGAAGGAAATGAAGAAGAATAAGAATAAGAAGAAGAGGAAGAAGAAGAAGAAGAAAAAGATGTACGAGATTAAGAAGAAAAAGAATTAATGAAGGTGAAGAAGAAGAAGAACACGATGAAGAAGAAGAAGAGGAAAAAGAAGAAGTGGTAGTAGTTGTAATAGTAGTAGAAGAAGAAGAGATGTTGAAGAATAAATTTATGATGACGAAGACAAAGAAGTTAAAGAAGAAGAATAACAAGTACAAGAAAAAGAAGAAGAAGTAAAGAGAAAAAGAAGAAAAAGAAGAAAAAGAAGAAAAAGAAGAAAAAGAAGAAGATAAAGAAGAAGAAGAAGAAGGAGAAGGAGAAGAAGGAGATGAGGAAGAAGAAGAAAACGAAGAAGAAGAAGAGGAAGAAGGAGAAAGAAGAAGAAGAGGAGGAAGAGAAGAAGAAGAAGAGGAAGAAGAAGAAGAAAAAGAAGAAAGAGATTAGGAAGAAAAGAAGAATTAGAGAAGGTGAAGAAGAAGAAGAAGATGAAAAAGAAGAAGAAGACAACGAAGAAGAAGTAGTAGTAATAGTAGCAAAATAAGAAGTAGAAGAAGAAAAAGAAGAAGAAGAAGAAGAAGAAGAAGAAGAAGTTCATGATGATGAAGACGAAGAACATGAAGAAAGAAGAAGAAGAGAAACAATAAGAAGAAGAAGAAGAAGGAGGAGGGGAAAAAGAAGAAGAAGAAGAAGAAGAAAAGCAAGAAGAAGAAAAACAAGAGGATGAAGATGAAGAAGAAGAGGAAGAAGAACAAGAAGAAGTAGAAGAATAAGAAGAAGAAGAAGAACAAGAAGAAGATGTAGAAGAAGAAGAAGAAGAAGAAGTGGAGGAAGAAGAAGGAGAAGAAGGAGAAGAAGAAGAGGAAGAAACAAGAAGAAGAGGAAGAAGAAGAAGAAGTAGAGGAAGAGGAAGAAAAAGAAGAAGAAAAAGAGGAACAAGAAGAAGAAGAAGAAGAGGAAGAAGAAGAAGAAGAAGATGAAGAGGAAGGGGAGGAAGAAAGAGAAGAAGAAAGTAGAATAATAATAATAATTATAATAAAAATAATAATAACCAATGATAATAATATAATAATAATAATAATAATAATAAGATGGGTGAAGAAGAATAAGAAGAAGAAGAAGAAAAAGAAGAAAACCAAGAAGAAGAAGAGGGAGAGATGAAATAGAAGAAGAAGAAGAAGAAGAAAGAAGAAGAGGAAGAAGAAGAAGAAGAAGAAGAAGATGATGAAGAAGAGAAAGGAGAACAAGATGAAGAAGAAAGATAAGAGGAAGAATAGGAAGAAGAGGAAGATGAGGAAGGAGAAGAAGAAGAAGAAGAAGAAGAGGAAGAAGTGAAACAAGAAGTTGAAGAAGAAGAGGAAGTATAAGAAGAAGAAGAAGAAGAGGAAGAGGAAAATAAAGAAGAAAAAGAGGAAGAAGAAGAGGAAGGAGAAGAGGAAGGAGAAGTAGGAGAAGAAGAAGAAGAAGAAGAAGAAGAAGAAGAAGAAGCAGTGGTCGTAGGAGTAGAAGAGGAAGAAGTAGAAGTAGAAGAAGAAAAAGAAGACAAAGAAGAAAAGGAAGAAGAAGGAGGGGAAGAAGAAGACATAAAAGACGAATAAGAAGAAGAAATGATTAAGAAGAAGAAGAAGAAGAAGATGATGAAGAAGAATAAGAAGAAGAGGAGGAAGAAGAAAAAGAATAAGAATAAGAGTAAGAATAAGAATAAGAAGAAGAAGAGCAAGAAGAAGAAGAGGTAGGAGAAGAAGAAGAAGACGAAGAAGAAGAAGAAGAAGAAGAAGAAAAAGAAGAAGAAGAAGAAGAAGATGATGATGATGATGAACAAGAAGGAGAAGTAACATAAGAATAAAAGATGTAGAAGATGTAGAAGATGAAGAAGAAGAAGATGGAGAAGAAGAAGATGAAGTAGTAGTAGAAGAAAAAGAAGAAGAAGAAGAAGAAGAAGAAGGAATAGAATGAGAAGAAGAAGAAGAGGGGGAGGAAGAAGATGAAGAAGAAGAAATCAAGGAAGAAGAAGAAGAAGAAGAGGAAGATGGAGAAGAAGAGGAAGAGCAAAGAAGTGGAAGAGGAAGAAGAAGAAGAAGAGGAAGAAGAAGAAGAAAAAGAAGAGGAGGAGGAGTAGGTGTTGGAGAAGAAGAAAAAGTGGAAAAAGAAGAAAAGAAGTTGTGGAAGAAGAAGAAGAAGAAGATCAATAAGAAGACGAAGAAAAAGAAAAAGAAGAAGAATGAGAAGAAGAACAAGAGGGAGAAGGAGAAGACAAAAAAGGAGATGAAAGTAGAAGAAGAAGGAGAAAATAAAAGTAGTAGTGGTAGTAGAAGTAGAAGAAGAAGAAGAAGAAGAAGAAGTAGAAGAAGAAGAGAGAAGAAGATGATGATTATGATTATGATGAAGTAGAAGAGAATGAAGTAGAAGAAGAAGAAAAAAAAAGAAGAAGAAAAAGAAGAAGAAAAAGAAGAAAAAAAAGAGATGAAGAAAATGAACCAAAAGGGGGAAGAAGAAGAAGAGGAAGAAGAGAAGGAAGAAGAAGAAGAACAACAACAATAACAACAAGAAGAGGGAGAAGGAGAAGAAGTAAAAGAAGAAGAAGAGGAAGAAGAAGAAGATGATGAAGAAGAGGAAGAACAGAAGAAGAAGAAGGAATAGTAATGATAAGAAGAAGAAGAGGAAGAAGAAAAAGAAGAGGAAGAAGAAGTAGAAGAAGAGAAAGAAGAAGAAGAATAACATGAACAAGAAGAATATGATGAAGAAGAGGAAGAAAAAGAATTAGTAGAAGAACAAGGAGAAGATGAAGGAGAAAAGAAGAAGAAAAGGTAGAAAAATAAGAAGAAGATGATGATGAAGAAGATGAAAAGGAAGGATAAGAGGAAGGACAAGAAGAAGAAGGACAAGGATGAGGAGAAAAAGAAGGAGAAGAAGAAAAAGAAGAAGAAAAAGAAGAAGAAGAAGAAGAAGTGGAAGAAGAAAAAAAAAGAAGGAGATGAAGAAGAAGGGGAAGAGGAAGAAGAAGACAAAAAAGACAAAGAAAAGTAGAAGAAGTAGTAGTAGTATTAGAAGAAGAAGAAGGAGAATTTAATGATTAAGAAGATGTAGACGAAGAAGAAGAAGAAGAAGAAGAAGAAGTTGATGATTATGAAGATGAAGAGGAAGAAGAAGAAGTAGTTGATGATTATGAAGACGAAGAAGAAGAAGAAGAAGAAGAAGAAGAAGAAGAAGAAGAAGAAGAAGAAAAGGATGAAGAAGAAGAGGAAGAAGAAGGAGAAGAAGAGAAAGAAGAAGTAGAAGAAGAACAAGAAGAAGAAGTAGTAGTAGAAGAAGAAGAAGAAGAATGAGAAGAAGAAGGACAAGAAGAGTGTGATGAAGTAGAAGAACAAGAAGTAGTAGTAGTAGATGAAGAAGAAGAAAAAGAAGAAGAAAAAGAAGAAGTAGAAGAAGAAGAAGAACAAGAAGAAGAAGAAGAAGAAGAAAAAGTGGAAGAAGAAGAAGACGAAGAAGAAGAAGAAGATGGTGATGATGATGTATGAAGAAGAAGAAGAAGTCGTAGAAGAAGAAAAAAGATGTAGAAGATGTAGAAGATGAAGAAGAAGAAGATAGAGAAGAAGAAGAAGTAGTAGTAGTAGTAGTAGTAGTAGTAGTAGACAGAAGAAGATGATGATGAAGAGGGGTAGGAAGAAGGTGAAGAAGAAGAGGAGGAAGAAGAAGAAAAAGAAGAAGAAGAAGGAGAAGAAGAGGAAGAGGAAAGAAGTTGAAGAGAAAGAAGAAGAAGAAGAAGATAAGGAAGAAGAAGAAGAAAAAGAAAATAGAAAAAGAAGACAAAGAAGAAGAAGATGAAGAAGAAAAAGGAGAAGAAGAGAGGAAGAGGAAGATGAGAGGTAGAAGAAGTAGAAGAAGAAGAAGAAGAAGAAGAGGTAGGAGAAGAAGATGGAGGAGTAGGAGTAGGAGAAGAACAGAAAGAAGATAAGACAAAGAAGAAAAAGAAGTTTTAGAAGAAGAAGAAGAAGAAGAGGAAGAAGATGAACAACAAGAAGAAGAATATAGAGAAGAAGAAGGAGAGGGAAGAAGAACAAGAAGGAGAAGAAGGAGAAGACAAAAGAACGAGATGATGAAGTAGAAGAAGAAAGAGGAAGAAGAAGAAGAAGAAGAAGTAGAAAAAGAAAAGGAGGAGAAAAAGAAGAAGAAGAACAAGAAGATCATGATGATGATAGAAGAAGAAGAAGTTGATGATTATGAAGAAGAAGAAAGAATAATAATTTGATGATTTATGAAGGCAAGAAGAAGAAGAAGAAGAAGAAAAAGAAAAGAAAGAAGTAGAAGAGGAAGAAGTCGAAGATGAAGAAGAAGAAGAGGACGAAGAAGAGGAAGAAGATGAAAGAAGAAGAAGAAGAAGAAGAAGAGAAGAAGATGAATAAGAAGAAGAAGAAGAAGAGGGAAGAAGAAGAAGAAGAAGAAGAAGAGGAGAAGAAGAAGGATAGGAAGAAGAAAGAGAAGAAGAAGGAGAGAAGAAGGTGAAGAAGGAGAAGAAGAAGAAAAATAAGAAAGAAGAAGAAGAAGAAGAAGAAGAAGACGAAGAAGAAGAAGAAGAAGAAGAAGAAGAAGAAGAAGAAAATGAAGAACAAGAAGAAGAAGAAGAAGAAGGTGACGTGAGAAGTAAAATAAGTAGTAGAAGCAGTAGAAGAAGAACAACAATAACAATAATAATAATAATAAGAATATTATATGTAGAGGATGAAGAAGAACAAGATGAAAAAAAGAAGTAGAAGAAGAAAAAGAAGAAGAGACAAGACAAAGAAGAAGAAGAAGAAGAAGAAGAAGAAAAAGAAAAAGAAGGCAAAGAAGTAGATAAAAAAGAAGTAGAAGAAGAGGGGGAGCAAGAAGAGGAAGTTCAAGAAGAATAAGAACAAGAAGAAGTAAGGGAAAGAGAACAAGAAGATGATGAAAGAGAAGGAGAAGAAGAAGAAAATGTGGAAGAAGGGGAAGAAGAAGAAGAAGATGAAGAAGAAAAGAAGAAGAACAAAGAAGTGGAAAAAAAAAGAAAAACAAAAGAAGAAGAAGAAGAAGAAGAAGAGAAGAAAAAGGGGAAGGAAAAGAAGAAGAAGAGGAAGAAGAAAAAGTAGTAGAAGAAGAAGATGAAGGTGAAGGAGAAGAAGAAGAACCAGAAAGAGAAGAAAGAGAACAAGGAGATGGAGAAAAAGAAGAAGTGAAAGAAGAAGAAGAAGGAGAAGAAGACAGAGAAGAAGGAGGAAAAGAAGATGGAGAAAGAAAAGAAGGAGAAGAAGGAGAAGGAGAAGATTAAGAAGGAGAAGAAGGAGAAGGTAGAAAATAAGGAGAAAAAGAAGAAGAGGAAGAAGTAAAAGAAGAAGTAGCGA
Organism: Vanilla planifolia; assembly: GCA_023846275.1. Lineage (NCBI taxonomy): Eukaryota > Viridiplantae > Streptophyta > Magnoliopsida > Asparagales > Orchidaceae > Vanilla > Vanilla planifolia. Next base: position 1,129 of record JAIUJO010003500.1, on the reverse strand, counting down.
GAAGAAGAAGAAGAAGAAGAAGAAGAGAAGAAGAAGAAGAAGAATATGAAGTAGAAGCAAAAGAAGAAGAAGAAGAAGAGGAAGAAGAGGAGGAAGAGAGGTGGAAGAAGAAGAAGAGAGAAGAAGAAAAAAGAAGAAGTGTGAGAAGAAGCAGTAGAAGAAGACGAGGAGGTGGAGAGAGAAGATGGAGAAAAAAGAGAACAAGGAGAAGAAGAGAAGGAAGAAGAAGGTGAAGGAGAATAAAAGAATGAGTAGAACGAGTAGAAGAAGAAGAAGGAGAAGGAGAAGAAGGAGAAGAAGAAGAAGGAGAAAAGGAGAGGAAAAGAAGAAGAAAGAGAGAAGGTGAAGAAAGAAAAAACCAATAAAAATAAAATAATAAGAAGAAGAAGAAGAGGATGAGAAAATAAGTAGAAGAAAAACGAGAATAACAATAAGAAAAAGAGGAAGAAATAAAAGAACAAAAAGAAGAAGAAGAAGAAGAAGAAGAAGAAGAAGATGTAGCAGAAGATGAAGAAGTATAAGAATATGATGATGAAGAAGAAGAATAAGAAGTAGTAGTAGTAGTAGAAGAAGAAGATGATGAAGAAGAGGAAGAAATATAAGAAGAAGAAGGAGAAATAGATGAAAGGAGATATAGAAGAAGAAGGAGAAGAAGGTGGAGGAGTAGAGAAGATGGAGAAGAAGAATAAGAAAAAGATAAAAAAGAAGACAAAAAGGAGGAGCAGAAGAAGAAGAAGAAGAAGAAGAAGGAGGAGGAGGAGGAGCAGAAGAGAAGAAGGAGGAGAAGGAAGAGAAGAAGAAAAAGAAGAATAAGAATAAGAAGAAGAGGAAGAAGAAGAAGAAGAAGAAATAGATGTACGAGATTAAGATGAAAAAGAAGTAAAGAAGGTGAAGAAGAAGAAGAACACGATGAAGAAGAAGAAGAGGAAAAAGAAGTAGTAGTAGTTGTAATAGTAGTAGAAGAAGAAGAGATGATGAAGAATAAATTTATTGATGACGAAGACAAAGAAGTTAAAGAAGAAGAATAATAAGTACAAGAAAAAGAAGAAGGACAAGAAAAAAAAGAAGATGATGATGAAGAAAAACTAGAACAAGAAAAAGAGGAAGAAGAAGAAGTAAAGAGAAATAA
>JAIUJO010001333.1:42500-49555 GCA_023846275.1 Vanilla planifolia | reverse complement strand
CTTCTTCTTCCTCTTCTTCTTCTTCTTCTTCTTCTTCCACTTCTTCTTCTTCTTCTTCATTTTCCTCTTCTTCTTCTTCTACTTCTTCTTCTTCTTCTCTGTCACTCTTCTAATTCATCATTTTCTTCTTTTTCTTCTTCTTCTACTTCTTCTTCTTCTTCCATCATCTTCTTCTTCTTCTTCTGCTTCTTGTCTTCTTCTTCTTCTTCTTTTTCTTCATCATCACCATCATCAACTTCTTCATGTTCCTCTTGTTCTTCTTCTTTTTCTTCTTCTTCTTATTTTTCTTCTTCTTCTTCTTCATCTTCATCATCATCATCATTTTGTTCTTCTTCTTCTTCTTATTGTTTTTCTTCATCTTCTTCGTCTTGTTCTTTTTGTTCTTCTTCTTCTTTGCCATCTTCTTCTACTACTACTACTTCTTCTTCTTCTACTTATTTTTCGTCTTTTTTCTACTTTCTCTTCTTCTACTTCTCTTTTTTCTTCTTCTTCTTTCTTCTTTTTCTTCGTCTTCTTCTTGTTCCTTTTCTCTTCTTCTTCATCTTCTTCTTCTTCAACATCTTTTTCTTCTTCTTCTTCCTCATGCTCTTCTTCTTCTTATTCTTCTTCCTTTTCTTCTTCTTTTTCTTCTTATTCTTCTTTTTCTTCTTATTCTTCCTCTTCTTCTCCTTCTTCTTCTTCCTCCTCCTCCACCTCTCGTTCCTTTTCTTCTTCTTCTTCTTCTTCTTCCTCTTCTTCGTCATCACCATCTTCTTTTTCTTTTTCTTCTTCTTCTTCTTACTCTTATTGTTGTTCTTCTTTTACTACTACTATTACTTCTTCTTCTACTTCTTTTACCTCTACTACTTCTTTTTCTTCTTTTTTATTCTTCTTCTTCTACTACTTTTTCTTATTCTTCTTTCTTCTTCTTCTTCTTCCACTTCTCCTTCTTTATCTTCTTCATGTACTTCTTCTTCTTCATCTTCTTCTTCCTCTTCTTCTTGTTTTTCATAATATTCTTCTTCATCCACTTCTTCTTCTTCTCTTCTTCTATTTCTTCTTCTTCTTCTTCTTCTTCTTCTTCTTCTTCTTCTCCTCTCTCACTTTTTTTCTTCATCTTTTCTTCTTCTTCCTCTTCTTCTTCTTCATCTACTTCTTCTTCATCTTCTTATTATTATTATTATTATTCTTCTTCTTCCACTTCTTATTCTTCTTCGTCTTCTCTTCTTCTTCCACTTCTTCTTCTTCTTCCTCTTCTTCTTCTCCTTCTTCTTCTTCTTCTTCTTCTTCTTCTTCTTCTTCCTCTTCTTCTTCGTCATCATCATCATCATCATCATCATCTACTTCTTCTTCTTCTTTTTCTTCTTCTTCTTCTTGTACTTCATCTTTTTCTTCTACCACTTCTTCTTCTTTTTCTTCCTGTTCTTCTTCCTCTATTATTTCTTCTTGTTCTTCTTCTTTTTCTTCCTTTTGTTCTTGTTCTTCTTCCTCCTCCTCCACCTCGTGTTTTTCTTCACCTTCTTCTTCTTCTTCTTCTTCTTCCTCTTGTTCTTCTTCTTCTTCTTTTAACTATTCTTCTTCTTCTTCTACTACTACTTCTTATTCTTCTAATTCTTTTTTGTCTTTTTTCTACTTCTTCTCCTTTTACCTGTATTTTTTCTTCTTCTTCTTTCTTCTTAATCTTCCTCTTCTTCTTCTTCTTATTCTTCCACTTTTTTTCTTCCTCCACTTCTCTTCTTCTTCCACTTCTTCATCTTTTTCTTCTTCAACTTCTTCTTCTTCTTCTTCTTCAACTACTACTTCTTCCTCATCCTCTTCTTCTTCTTCTTCTTTTTCTACTTCTTTTGCTTCTTCTTCTTGATCTTCTTCTTCCTCCTCCTTCTTCATCATCATCATCATCATCACCTTCTTATTCTTCTTACTTTTATTATGATTATTATTCTTCTACTACAACTATCAGATCTTCTTCTACTTCTACTTCTTCTACTTCTTTTTCTTCTTTTTTATGCTTCTTCTTCTTCTATGTCTTCTCTTTCTATATCTTCTTCTTCTTCTTCTTCCTCCTCCTCTTCTTCATTTACATCTTCTTCATCTTAATCTTCCTATGCTTCTTCTTCTTATTATTCTTCTTCTTCATCCACTTCTTCTTCTTCTTCTTCTTCTTCTATTTCTTCTTCTTCTTCATCATCTTCTTCTTCTTCTTCTTCTCTCTTACTCTTCTGCTTCATCTTTTCTTCTTCTACTTCTTCTTGTTTTCCTTGTTCTTTGTCATCTTCTTCTTCTTCTTCTTCTTCTTCTTCTTCCTCTTCTTTTTCTTAATCATCATCATCATAGTCATCTTCTTCTTGTTCTTCTTCTTTTTCTTCATCTTCTGCTTCTCCTTCTTCAACTACTACTACTACTTCTTCTTCTTCTTCTACTTCTTCTTCTTCCTTCTTCTTCTTTTTCTTCTTCTTTTTCTTTGCCTTCTTGTTCTTTTTCTTGTTGTTGTTGTTCTTCTTCTTCTTCTTCTTCTTCTTCATCTTCTTGTTCTTCATTCTTATTCCTCTAATTCTTCTTATTCTTCTTATTCTTCTTCTTTTTCTTCTTTTTCACCTTCTTCTTCTACTTCTACCTCTTCTTCTACTTCTTTTTCTTCTTTTTTTCTATTCTAGTTTTACCACTTCTTATTCTTTTACTTCTTTCTTCTTCTTCTTCTTCTTCTTCTTCTTCTTCTTCCTCTTCTTTCTCATCTTCTTCATCTTCTTTTTTCTTTCACTTTTTCTACTTATTCTTCTTAATCTTCTTCATCTTCTTCTTCTATTATTTTTTTCTTCTTCTTTTTCTTCTTCTTCTTCCACTCCTTCTTCGCCATGATATTCTTCTTCTTCTTCTTTTTCTTCTTCCACTTCTTCTTCTTCTTCTTCCTCTCCTTCTTCTTTTTGTTCTTCTTCTACTTCTTCTTCTTCTTCTTTTTCTTCCCCTTCTTCTTCTCCTTCTTCTTATTCCACTTCTTCTTATTCTTCTTCTTCTACTTCTTCTTATTCTTGTTCATCTTCTTCTTCTTTTTATTCTTCTTCTTCTTCTTCTTCATCATCATCATCTTCTTCTTCTACTTATTTTGTGTTCATTTTCTTCTTTTGCTTCTTCTTCTTCCTTTTCTTCTTCTTCTTCTTCTTCTCCCTCTTCTTTTATTCTTCCACTTATTCTTCTTCTACTACTTCTTTTTGATCTTCTTCATCTTCTTCTTTTCCTTGTTCGTCTTCTTCTTCTTCTTCTTCTTCTTGCTCTTCATCTTCATCTTCCTCCTCTTCTTTTTCTTCTTGTTCTCTTTCTTCTTCTTCTTCTTCTTATTCTTCTTCTTCATCTTCTTCTTCTTCTTCTTCTTTTTCTTCATCATCATCATCATCTTCTTCTTCTTCTTCTTATTTTTCTTCTTCTTGTTCTTTTTTTTCTTCTTCTTCTTCATCTTCTCACTCGTATTCTTCTTCTTGTTCATCATCTTCTCACTCGTATTCTTCTTCTTCTTCTTCTGTTATTTCTTATGCTTCTTCTTCTTCTTCTTCTACTACTTCTCCTTCTTCATAATCTTCTTCTTCTTCTACTCTTATTACTTCTTCTTCTACTTACTTTTCATCTTATTTCTACTTTTTTTCTTTTACTCTTTTTTCTTTTTCTTCTTTCTTTTACTTCTACCTCCTCTTCTTCTTCTTATTATTCTTCCACTTCTTCTTCTTCTTCCTCTTCTCTTCTTCTTCCACTTATTTTTCATCTTCTTCTTCTTCAACTTCTTTTTCTACTTATTTATCTTCTTCCTTATCCACTTCCTCTTCTTCTTCTTCTTCTTCTTCTTCTTCTTCTTCCTCTTCTTTTCCTTCTTCTTCTTCTTCATCTTCTTCTTTTTCTTCATCATCTTCTTCCACTTCTTCTTCTTCTTCGTCTTCTCTTCTTCTTCTACTTCTTACTCTTCCTCTTCTTATTCTTCTCATTCTTCTTCTTTTTCTTCTTCTTTTTCTTCTTCTTCTTCTTCTTCTTCTTCACCTTCATCTTTATGTCTTCTTCTTCTTCTACTACTAATACTTCCTCTTCTTTTTCTACTTCTTCTTCTTCTTCTTCTTCCTCTTCTTCTTCTTTTTCTTCTTCTTCTTCTTCTTCTTCTTCTTCATTTTTTTCTTTTTTATCCTCCACTTCTTTTTCTTTTTTTTGTTCTTCTTCTTCTTCTTCTTCTTTTTCTTCCTCCTCCTTCTCCTCCTCTTCTTTTCTTCATCTCTTCTTCTTCTTCTTCTTCTTGTTCTTCTTCTTTTTATTCTTCTACTTCATCTTATTTTTCATCTTCAGCTTCTTCTTCATCATCTTCTTCTTCTTACTCCTCGTCTTTTTCTTCTTCTCCTTCTTATTTTTCTTCTTCTACTTCTTCTTCTTGTTCTTCTCCTTCTTCTTCGTCTTCTTCTTCTTCCTCCTCCTCTTTTTCTTCTTCTTCATCTTCTTCTTTTTCATCTTCTTCTTCTCCTTGGTCCTCATCTTCTTCTACCTCTTGTTCTTCTTGTTCTTCTTGTTCTTGTTGTTCTTGTTCTTCTTCTTCTTCTTCCTATTCTTCTTCTTCTTCTTCATCTTCTTCTTCCTCTTCTTTCTTCTCTTCTTCTTCTTCTTCTTCTTCCTCTACTTCGTCATCTTCTGTATCTTCTTCTTTTTCTTGTTCTTGTTCTTCTTCTTCCCACTCCTCTTATTCTTTTTCTTCTAATTCTTCATCTTCTTTATCTTCTTTCTGTTCTACTTCTTCTTCTTCTTCCTCTTCTTCTTTTCTTGTTCTTCTTCTTCTTCTTCTCCTCCTTCTTTTACCTCTTCTTCTTCTTTCCTTCTTTTTAATGTTTACTTCTTCTTATCCTTCTTCACTTTCTTGTTCTTCATGATCGTCTTCTTCTTCTTCTATCTTGTGCTTCTTTTTCTTCTTCTTCTTCTTCTTCTTCTTCCCCCTCCTCCTCCTCCTCCTCCATCACTTCTTCTTCTTCTTCTTCTACTACTTTTTATTCTTCTCCTTCTTCTTCATCTTCTTCCTCCTCATCCTCCTCTTCTTTTTATTCTTCTTCTTCTACTTCTTCTTCTTCTTCTTCTTCTTCTTCTTTGCCTCCTTAATCTTATTCTTCCTCTTCTTCTTCTTCTTTTTCTTCTTCTTCTTCAAGTACTACTACTACTACTTCTTCTTCTTCTACTTCTTCTTCTTCTACTTCTTTTACATCTTTTTTTGCTTCTCTATGTTCTACTTCTTCTTGTTCTTCTTCTTTCTTCTTCTTCTTCTTCTTCTACTACTTCATCTTCTTTGTCTTCTTATTCTTCTTCTTCTCCTTCTTCATCTTCTTCTTCCTCTTCTCCTTCTTCTTCTTACTCTTCTTCCTCTTCTACGACTTCTTCTTCTTTGTCTTCTTCTTTCTTCTTCGTCGTCTTCTTCTTCTACTTCTTCTGCTGCTTCTTCTTCTGTCTCACACTTATACTTCATCGTCTTCTTCTTCTTCTTCTTCATCTTCGTCATCTTCTTCTTTTCTTCTTCATCTTCTTCTTGTCTTCTTCTTCTTCTTCTCTTTCTCCATCATCTTCATCATCATCATCGTCACCATCATCATCATCTTCTTCTTCTTCTTCTTCTTCTTACACTTCATCTTGATGTTCTACTTCTTCTTGTTCTTCTTCTTCATCCTCTTCTTCTTCTTCTTCTTCTTCTTCTTCTTTTTATTCTTCTTTTTCATAGTCAACTTCTTATTATTATTATTGGTATTATTCTTCTTCTTCTATTACTTCTTCTTTGTTGTTGTTCTTCTTCTTTTTCCTCTTGTTCTTGTTCTTCTTCTTGTTGTTGTTTTTATTTATCTTCTTCTTTCTTATTCTTCTTCTTCTTGTTCTTACTATATTCCTCTTCTTCTTCTTCTTCTTCTTTCTTCTTTCGTCTTCTTCTTCTTCTTCTTATTTTACTTCTTCCTCTTCTCGTTTTCTTTTGCCTCTTCAACTTCTTCTTCTTCTTCTTCTTCTTCTTCTTCTTATTTTTCTTCTTCTTCCTCTTCTACTTCTTCTTCTTCTTCTTCTTCTTTTTCATCTACTTCTTCTACTTCTTGTTCTTCTTGTTCATCTTCTTCTTTCTTCTGCTCCTTCTACTCTTCTTTTTCTTCTTCTCCTTTTTCTTCTTCTTCTTCTTCTCCTCCTCCTCCTTTCTATTCTTCTCCATCTTGTTCTTGTTCTTCTTCTTCTTCTTCATCTTACCCTTATTCTTCTTCTTCTTCTCCTTCTTGCTTTTGCTCTTCTCCTTATTTATCTTCTTTTTCTTCTCCTTCTTCTCCTATTTTTTCTTCCCCTTCTACTTCTTTTTTTCTTTTTCTACTACTTCTTCTTCTTTTGCTTCTTCTTCATCTTTTCTTCTTCTTTGTCTTCTTCTTTTTCTCCATCTTCATCCACTTCTTCTTCTTCTTCTTCTTCTTCTAATTCTTCTTCTTCTTCTCTCTCACTCTTCCACTTCATCTTCTTCATCTTTTTCTATTTATTTTTTTCTCCTTCTTTCTCTTTTTCTTCTTATTCGTCATCTTCATCTTCTTCTTCTTCCTTTTCTTCTTCTGCTTCTCCTTCTTCATCATCTTCTTTATGTCTTCTTCTTCTTCTTCTTCTTCTTCTTCTTCTTCTTCTTGTTCCTATTTTTCGTCATCATCATCATCATCATCGTCTTCTTCCACTTCTTCTTTTTCTTCGTGATCTTCTTCATCTTCTTCATCTTCTTCTTCTACGTCTTCTTCTTCTTCTTCTTCTTCTTCTTCTTCCTCTTATTCTTCTTCCACTTCTTCTACTTCTTCTTCTTCTTCTTCCACTACTTCTTCTTCTCCTTCATCTTCTTCTTATTCTCCTTCTTCCCCTTCTTCTTCTTCTTCTTCTTCTTATTGTTCTCTTCTTCTTTTTTGTCTTCTTCCACCTCCTCCTCTTCATTTTCTTCTTCTTCTACTTCTTTATCTTCTTCCTCATCTTCTTCTTTTTCTTCTCCTTTTTTTTCCTCTTCTTGTTCTTCTTCTTCTACTTCTTCTTCTTCTTCTTCTTCTTCTTCTTCTTTTTCTTCTTCTTCTTTA
>JAIUJO010001333.1:22500-27500 GCA_023846275.1 Vanilla planifolia | reverse complement strand
CTACTACTACTTCTTCTTCTTCTTCTTCTTCCCCTTCTCCTTCTTCTTCCTCTTTTTCTTCTTCTTCTTCTCTTCTTCATCATCATCATCATCATCTTCTTCTTCTTCTTTTTTCTCTTTTTCTTCTACTTCTTCTTTTTCTTCTTCTTCTTCTTCTTCTTCTTCTTCATCTTTCTCTTCTTATTCTTCTTTTTCATCATCGTCATCTTCTTCTTCTTTTTCTTCTTCTTCTTTTTCTTCTTCTTCTTCTTCTCCTTCTTCTTCTACTTCTTCTTCTTCTCCTTCTTCTTCTTCCTCTTCTACTTCTTCTTCTTCTTCTTCCTCTTGTTCTTCTTGTTCTTCTTCTTCTTATTCTGCTTCTTCTTTTCTTCTTCTTCATTTTCTTCTTCTTCGTTTTCTTCTTCTTCTTTTTAGTCATTTTCTTCTTCCACTCCTTATTCTTCTACTTCATCATCATCTTTTTCTTCTTCTACTACAACTTCTTCTTCTTCTTCTTCTTCTTCTTCTTCCTCTACTTCTTCTACTTGTTCTTCTTCTTCGTCTTCTTCTACTTCTTTTTCTTCTTCTTCTTCTTCTCGTTATTCCTCCTCCTCATCCTCCTCTTCTTCTTCTTCATCTTCTTCTTCTTTTTCTTCTTCTTCTTCTTCTTCTTCATCATCTTTCTGTTATTGTTATTCTTCTTCTTGTACTTCTTTTACTTCTATTTCTTCTTGTACTTCTTACTGTTATTCTTCTTTTTCGTCTTCTTCTTCTTCTTCTTCCACTTCTACTTCTTCTTCTACTTCGTACTACTTCTTCTTCTACTATTACTACTAAAACTTCTTTTTCTTCTTCTTCTTCTTCTTCTTTTCTTTCTACTTCTTCTACTTGTTCTTTTTTGTCGTCATCTTCTACTTCTTCTTCTTCTTCTTCTTCTTCTTCTTCTTCTTCTTCTCCTTCTTCCTTCTCCTCTTACTCCTCCTCCTCCCCCTCCGCTTCTTCTTCTTCATCTTCTTCTTTTCCTTCTACTTCTCCTCCTTCTTCTTATTATTATTCTTCTTCTTACTGTTATTATTATTCTTCTTCTTCTACTTCTATTTACTCTTTTACTTCTTAATGTTATTATTATTTTTCTTCTTCTACTTCTTTCGCTTCCATTTCTTCTTCTACTTCTTAATGTTATTCTTCTATTTCTTCTTTTTCTTCTACTTGTCTTTCTTCTTCTTCTACTACTTCTTCTTTTACTTGTTTTTCTTCTTCTTCTTTTTTCTACTTCTTCTTCTGATTCTACTACTTCTTCATCCTCCTCTTCTTCTTCTACTTATCCTTTGTCATCATCATGTTCCTCTTCTTCTTCCTCCTGCACTTCTTGTTCTTCTTCTCCTCCTTCTTCCTCTTCTTCTTCTACTTCATCTTCTTCTTCTTCTTCTTCTTCTTCTTCTTCTTCTTTCTCTTTCTCTTCTTCTTCATCATCATCATCATATTCTTCTTCTTCTTCTTTTACTTATTCTTCTTCTTCTTCTTCTTCTTCTTCTTCTTCTTGTTCTTCTTCTTCCTCTTCTTCTTCTTCTTCCACTTCCACTTCTTCTTCTTCTTCTTCTTTTCTTCTTCTTCTTCCTCCTCTTCTTTTTCTACTTTTTCTTCTTCTTTTTTTCTTCTACTTCATCTTCCTCTATTTCTTCTTCTTCTTCTTCTTCTTCTTCTTTCTTCTGTATCTTCTTCTTCTTCTTCTTCTTCTTCTATTCCTTCTTCTTGTTCTTCTTCTTCTTCCTCCTCCTCCTCTTCTTTTTCTTGTTCATCTTCTTCTTCTTCTTACTGTTATTTTTCTTCTTCTTCTTCTTCTTCTACTTCTTTTTCTTCTTCCTCCTCTTTTTCTTCTTCTTCTTCATCTCACTACTATTATTTTTCTTCTTCTTCTCCTTGTTCATCTTCTTGTTCTTCTTCTTTTTATTCTTCCTCCTCGTGTTCTTCCTCTTCTTCTTGTTCTTCTTCATCATTTTCTTCTTCTTCTTCTTGCTGTTCCTCCTCCTCTTCTTCTTCTTCTTCATACTCATCATCATCTTCTTCTTCTTATTCTTCTTCTTCTTCTTCTTCTTCCTCTTTTTCTTCTTTCTCTACTTCTGCTTTTTCTTCTTCTTCTAATACAATTTGTCTTTCTATACTTCTTTCTCTTCTTCATCAACTTCTCCTTCTTCTTGTTCATCATCTTCTTCTTCTTCCTCTTCTTAGTCTAGTTTTTCTTCTTCTTCTTCCTCTACTTCTTCTTTTTCCTCTTCTTCTACTTCGTCTTCCTCCTCCTCTTCTTCTTTTTCTTCTTCTTCTTCTTCTCCTTCTCCTTCTTCTTCTTCTTTACTTCTTCTTTTTCTTCTTCTCCTCCTTCTACTTCTTCTTCTCCTTCTTCTTCTACTTCTTCCTCTTCTTCATCTTCTTCTTCTTGAACTTCTTCTTCTTCTTCTTATTCTTATTCTTCTACTTCTACTTCTTTTTCTTCTTTTTTTGCCTCTATTTTTTTTTCTTCTTCTTCTACTTTTCTTCTTCTTCTTCAACACCTTCTTCCACTTTTTCTTCTTCCACTTCTTCTTCTTCCCTTGCTTCTTCTTCTTCTTTTTCATCTTTTTCTTCTTCTTCTTCTTCTTCTTCTTCTCTCTTTCACACTTCCACTTCTTCTTTTTCATATTCTTTCTTTTCTTCTACTTCTCTTCTTCTTCTTCTTCTTCTTCTTTATGTCTTCTTCTTCTTCTTCTTCTTCTTCTTCTTCTTCTTCTGCTTCTTCTTCTTCTACTTCTTTCTCTTCTTCTTCTTCTTCCTCCTCCTCCTCCTCCTCCTCTTCTTCTTCTTCTTCATCATCATCACCATCTTCTTCTTCTTCTTGTTCTTCTTCTTTTTCCTCTTCTTCCTCTACTTCTTCTTCTTCTTCTTCTTCTTCTTCTTCTTATTCAATTTTGTCTTTCTCTACTTCTTTCTCTTCCTCTTCTGCTTCATCTTCTTCTTCATCATCCTCTATTTCTTCTTCTTTTTCATCATCTTCCTCTTCCTCTTCTTCGTCTAGTTTTTCTTCTTCTTCTTCTTCTTCTTCTTCTTCTTCCACTACTTTTTCTTCTTCTTTTTCTTCTTCTTCTACTTCTTCTTCTTCTTCCTCCTCTTTTTCTTTTTCTTCTTCTTCTTCTACTTCTCCTTTTTTTCTTCTTTACTTCTTCTTTTTCTTCTTCTACTCCTTCTTCTTCTTCTTCTTCTTTCACTCCTACTTCTTCTCCTTCTTTTTCTTTTTTTTCTTCTTCTTCTTTTTTCTGCTTCTTTCTTCTTCTTCTTCTTCTTCTTCTTTCTCTTCTTCTTCTTCTCCTTCTTCTTCTTCATAATCTTCTTCTTCTTCTTCTTCTTCTTCTTCTTATTCTTCTACTTCGACTTCTTCTTTTACTACTTCTTCTACTTCTACTTCTTTTTCTTCTTTTGTTGCCTCTACCTTTTCTTCTTCTTCTTCTTCTTTTTCTTCTTCTTCTATAACCTCTTCTTCCTCTTTTTCTTCTTCCACTTCTTCTTCTTCTTTCCTATCTTCTTCTTCTTTTTCCTCTTCTTCTTCTTCTTCTTCTTCTTCTTCTTCTTCATTTTTATCATCTTCTTCTTCTTCATCATCCATTTCTTTTGCTTCTATTCTTCTTCTTCTTCGTCTTCTTCCACTTCTTCCTCTTCTTCTTCTTCTTATTCTTCTTGTTCTTATTCTTCTTCTTCTTCTTCCTTTTCTTTTTCTCATTTTTCTTCTTCCTCAACTTCTTCTTCTTCTTCTTTTCAATCATCATCTTATTATTATTATTATTATTGCTAATATTATTATTGTTATTATTATTCTACTAGTTCTTCTTTCTTCTTCTTCTTCTTCTCCTTCATTGTCTTCTTCTTCTTCTTCTTTCTTATTCCTCTACTTCTTCTTCTTTGTCTTGCTCTTCTCCTTCTACTTCTTCTTCCACATCTTGGTCTTCTTCTTCTTCTTCTTCTTCTTCTTTCGCTTCATCGTCTTCATCTTCTTCTTTTGTTTTGTTTTTCTTCTTCATCTTCTTCGTCTTTTTCTTATTCTTCTTCTTATTCTTTTGCTTATTATTCTTCTTCAACTTCTTCTACTTCTTCATCTTGATCTTCTTCATTATTTTCTTTTACTTGTTCTTCTATATCTTCTTCTCCTTCTTCTTCTTTTTCTTCTTCTACTTCATCTTCTCCTTCTTCTTCTTCTTCTTTTTCTTATTCTACTTCTACTTCTTCTTCTTCTTCATCCTCTTCTTGTTCTTCTTTCTCTTCGTGTTCTTATTCTTCTTATTGTTCTTGTTCTTCTTCCTCTTCTTCTTCTTCTTCTTCTTTTACTACTTTTTCCTCTGCTTCTTCTTTTACTACTTTTTCCTCTACTTCTTCATTTTCTTCTTCTTCTTATTCTTCTTACTCTTCTTCTTCTTCTTCTTCTTCCACTTCTACTTCTTCTTCTTCTTCTACATCTACTTCTTCTACTTCTTTTGACTTCTTTCTCTTCTTCTTCAACTTCTATTTCTACTACTACTTGTTCTTCTTCTTCATCATCATTATCATCTTCATCATCTTCTTCTTCTGCTTCTTCTACTTCTTCTTCTTCTTCTTCTTCTTTTGCTTCTTCTTCTTCTTCTACATCTACTACTACTACTACTACATCTTCTTGTACTACTTCTTCTGCTTCTTTTACTTCTTTTTTCTACTCCTCCATGTTCTACTTTTTCTTCTTCTTCTTCTTCTTTCCTCTTCTTCTTCTTCTTCTTGCACTTCATTATCTTTGTTATCTTCTTCTCCTTCTTCTTCTCCTTCTTTAACTTCTTCTTCCTATTCTTCTTTTTCTTACACTTCTTCTTCATCTTCCAGTTATTCTTCTTCCACTACTTTTTCTTCTTCTTCTCCTTCTTCTACTTCTACTTGATCGTTTTCTTCTACATCTTCTTCCTCTTCTTCTTCTTCTTCTTGTCTTCCTCTTCTTCTTCTTCTCCTTCTTCCTTTTCTTCTTCTCCATCGTC
>JAIUJO010001333.1:12500-15000 GCA_023846275.1 Vanilla planifolia | reverse complement strand
TATTTTTTTCTTCCTCTTCTTCTTCTTCTTCTTCTTCTTATTCTTCTTGTTTAATTTCTTCTACTTCTTCTTCTTCTTCTTCTACTTCTTCATCTGTTTCTTCTTTTCCTTATTCTTCTTCTTCTTCCTCAACTCTTTCTTCTTCTTCTTCTTCTTCTACTTCTTCTTCTTCTTTTACTACTACTACTACTACTACTACTACTACTACTACTACTACTACTACTATTACTTCTACTTATTATTCTTAATCTTTTTCCTTCTTCTTCTTCTTCTTCTTCTTTGTGTTCTTCTCCTTCTTCTCCTTCTTCTTCTTCTTCTTCTTTTCTTCTACTTTTTTGACTTCTACTTCTTATTCTTCTTCTTCTTCTTCTTCTTCTTCTTCTTCATCTTCTACTTCTTCTTCTTCTTATTCTGCTTGTTGTTCTTTTGCTTCTTCTACAACTTCTTCTTCTTTTTCTTTTTCTTCAACTTCTTTTTCTTCTTCTTATTCTCTGTGTTCTTCTTCTTCTTCTTTATCTTCCACTCCTATTTCTACTTCTTCTTCTGCTTCTTCTTCTTCTTCTTTTTCTTCCTTTTCCTCTTCTTCTTATTCTACTACTTCTTCTTCTTCATCATCATCTTCTTTTTCTTCTTCCTCCTCCTCCGTTACTTCTTCGTCTTCTACTTCTTTTTTTTCTTCTTCTTCTTCTACTTGCTCTTCTTCTTGTCTGCCTTCTCCTTCTTCTTGTTCTTGTTCTTCTTCTTCTACTACTACTACTTCAACTTTCTCTTTTTCTTCTTTTTTGATTTCTTCTTTTTCTTCCACTTCTTCTTCTACATATTCTTTTTCTTCTTCTTCTTCTTCTTCTTCTTCTTCTTCAAGTTTTTCATCTTCATCTTCTAATTCTTTTTCTTCTTCTTTTATGACTTCTGTTTCTTCTTCTTCTTCTTCTTCTTCTTCTACATCTACTTCTAATTCTTCTTCCTCTTCTTCTTCCTCTTCTTCTTCTACTTGTTCTTCTTTTACTTATTCTTCTTCTTCTTCTTCTTCTTCTTCTTCTTCTTCTTCTTGTTTTTTTTATTCTTCATCTTCTTCTTTTTCTTCATCTTGTTCATTGAGTTCTTCTTTTTGTTCTTCTTCTTCTTCTTCTACTACGTCATCTTCTCTTTCGTCATCATCTTCTTCTCCTTCTCTTTCTTCTTCTTCTTCTTCTTCTCCTTCTTCTTCTACTTCTTCTTTTTCTTTTTCTTCTTTCTCCTACTCCCCTTCTTCTTCTTCTTCTTCTTTTACCTTAACTTTTACTTTTTCTCCATCTTCTTCCTCTTCTTCTTCTTGTTCTACTTTTTCTTCTTCTTCTGCTTGTTCTTCTTCTTCATCACTTTTTACTTCTTCTTTTTCCTCTTCCTCTTCTACTAGTGTGCAACTTTTTCTTTTACTACTTTTTCTTCTTCTTCTTCTTCTTCTACTACTACTACTTATTTTTCTTCTCTTTCTTCTTCTTCAAATTTTTCAACTTCTTATTCTAATTCTTATTCTTCTTCTTCTACTTGTTCTTGTTCTTCTTCTACTTCTTCTTCTTCTACTTCTTTTTCTTCTACTACTTCTTCTTTCTTCTTCTTCTTCTTCTACTTCTACTTCTTCTTCTTCTTCTTCTTCTCAATCTTCTTGTTCTTCTTCAACTACTACTAGTACTTTTTCTTCTTCTTCCTCTTCCTCTTCTTCTACTCTTCTTCTTCTACTTATTATTCTTCTTCTTATTCTAATTGTTCTTCTTCTTCATAATCTTTATTTTCTTCTACTTCTTCGTCTTCTTCTTCTTCTTTTCCTTCTTCTTTTTCTTCATCTTCGACTTCTTCTTCTTCTTCTTCTTCCTCTTCTTTCCCCTCCTTTACTTCTTCTCCTATTTCTTCTACTTCTTCTTCTTCTTCTTCTTTTATTACTTCCTCTCTTTCTTTTTCTTTTTCTTCTTCCACTTCTTCTACTACTACTTTTTCTTCTTCCACTTCTTCTTCTTCTTCTACTACTCCTTTTCCTTCTTCTTCTTCTTCTTCTTCTTTTGCTTGTTCTTCTTTTTTTTCTTCATCTTCTTTTTATTCTTCTTCTTTTTCTTATTCTACATCTTCTTAATTTTCTTCTTCTTCTTCCACTTCTTCTTCGTGTTCTTTTCCTTCTTCTAGTGTTTTCTTCTCCTTCTTCTTCTTCTTTTACTTCTACTTCTTCTTCTTCTTCTTCATCATCTTCTTCTTCTTCGTCTGCTTTTGCTTCTTCTTCTTCCCCCTCCTCTGCCTTCTCTTCATCTTCTTCTTTTTGTTCTTCTTTTTCTTGTACTTCAACTTTTACTTTTTCTTTTTCTTCTTCTTCCTCTTCTTCTTTTTCTACTGCTTCTACTTCTTCTTCTTCTTAATCTACTTGTTCTTTTTCTTGTTCTTCTCCTTCTTCTTCTTCTAGAACTTCAACTTTTCTTTTTATTTTTTCTTCTTCTTCTTCTTCTACTACTTCTTCTATTTCTTCTTCGTCTGC
>JAIUJO010002154.1:42500-45000 GCA_023846275.1 Vanilla planifolia | reverse complement strand
TTCTACTTCTTCTACTACAACTACTACTACTACTTCTCCTTGTTCTTCTTCCTCTTCATCTTCGTCTTCATCTTCTTCTTCTTCCTCTTTGTTTCCTCTTCTTCTTCTTCTTCTTCTTGTTCTTCTTCTCCTTCTTCATCTTCTTCTTCTTCTTCTTTTTCTTCTTCTTTCTCTTCTTCTTCATCTTCTTCTTCATCTTCTCCTTCTTCTTCTTCTTCTTTCTTCTTCTTCTTCTGCTTCTTCTTCTTCCTCTTCTTGTTCTTGTTATTCTTCATCATCTTCTCCTTCTTCTTTTTCTTCATCGTCTTCTCCAACTTCTTCTTCTTCTTCTTCAAATTCTTCTTCCACTTATTATTATTATTATTATTGTTATTATTATTATTATTATTATTATTATTCTTCATCTTCTTCTTCCACATCTAATTCTTCTTGTTGTTGTTCTTCTTCTTGTTCTTCTTCTTCTTCTTCTTCTTCAAATTCTTCCTCTACTTCTTCATCTTCTTTTTCTTCTTCTTCTTCTTCTTCATCATCTTCTTCTTCTCCTTCTTTTTCTACTTTTTCTTCTCCTTCTTGTACTACTTCTTATAAAATTTCTCTTCTTATTCTTCTTCTACCTCTTCTTCTTCTTCCTCTTCTTCTTATTCTTCTTATTATTCTTCTTCTTCGCCTTCCTCTTCTTCTTCTTCTTCCTCTTCCTCTTCTTCTACTTCTTCTTCTTCTTCCTTAACTTCGTCTTTTTCATCATATTCTACTTCTTTTTCTTCATCATCACGTTCTTCTTCTTCTTCTTCTTCTTCTTATTCTTCCCTATCTTCTTCTTCTAACTCTTCTTCTTCTTCTTCTTCTTCATCTTCTTCTTCTTCTTCTCTTTCTCCCTCTTCTTCTTCTTATTCTTCTTCTTCTTCATCATCATCTTCTCCTTCTTCTTCCTCTTCTTCTTCTTCTTCTTCTTTCTTCTCCCTCTTCTACCTCTTCATCTTCCTATTCTTCTTCTTCTTCTTCTTCTCCTTCTTCTTCATTTTCTTATTCTTCTAATTCTTCTTGTTTCTCTTCTTCATCTTTATCTTTTCCTTCAAATTCTTCTTCTTCTTGTCCTTCTTCTCGTTCATCTTCTTCTCATTGTTCTTCTTAAATTTCTTGTTGTTGTTGGTCTTCTTCTTCTTCCTCTTCTACTTCCTCTTCTTCTTCATCTTCTTCTTCTTCTGCTTCTTCTTCTTCCTCTTCATCTTCTTCTTCTTCTTCTTCTTCGCCTTCTTCTTCCACTTCTTCATCTTCTTCTTCTTCTTCTTCCCCTTTGTCTTCTTCTTCTTCTTCTTCTTCTTCTTCTTCTCCTTCTTTTTCTTCTTTCCCTTCTTCATCTTCTTCATCTTCTTCATCATCATCATCTTCTTATTCTTTTTCTTCTTCTTCTTCTTCTTCTTCATCTTCTTCTTCTTTTCTTTCTTACTTTTCTCTTCCTTCTCCTTCTTCTTCTTCTACATTTTCTTCTTTTACCACTTCTTCCCTTCATCTTCTTCTTCTTTTTCTTATTCTTCTTCTTCTTTTCATTCTTACTTTTCTCTTCCTTCTCCTTCTTCTTCTTCTACATTTTCTTCTTTTACCACTTCTTCCTTCATCTTCTTCTTCTGTTTCTTATTCTTCTTCTTCTTGATCTTCTTCTCTCACTTTTTCTTCTTCTTCCTCTTCGACTTTTTCTTTCTCTTCTTTTTCTTCTTCTTCTTCTTCTTCTTCTCCTTCTTCCCCTTCTTCTTCTTCTTCTTCCTCTTCTGTTACTACTTCCTCTTCATCTTTTTCTTCTTATACTTCTTTTTCTTCTTCATCTTCTTCATCTTCTTCTTCTTCTTCATCTTCTTCTTCCCCAGCTTCTTATCCTTCCTTGTCTACTTCTTCTTCTTCTTCCTTCTTCCTCATCTTCTTCCTTTTTTTCTTCTTCTTCTTCCTTCTCTTCTTCATCTTCTTCTTCTTCATCTTCTTCTTCTTCATCATCATCTTCTTCTTCTTTTTTTTCTTCTTCTTCTACTTCTTCTTCTTGTTCTTCTTCATATTCATTTTCTTTTCCACTTTTATTTCTTATTCCTCTTCCTTTTCCTCTTCTTCTTTTTCTTCTTCTTCTTTGTCTAATTCATCTTCTTCTTCAAATTCTAATTCTTCTTCTTCTTCTTCTTCTTCTAGTTCCTTTTTTTCGTCTTCTTCTTCTACTTCTTCATCATCATCATCATCATCTTCTTCTTCTACCCCACCTTTTTCTTCTTTTTCTTTACCCTTTTCTTCTTCTTGTTCTTCTAACTCTTCTTCTTCTTCTTCTTCTTCTTTTTCCTCAGCTTCTTCTTCTTCTTCCTCTTCTTCTTCTTCTTCTTTTTCTTCTCCTTCTCCTTCTTTTTCATTATCTACTTCATCATCATCTTCTTCTTCTTCTTCGCCTTCCTCTTCTTCTTCTTCTTCATCTTCCTCTTCTTCTTCTACTTCTTCTTCTTCTTCCTTAACTTCGTCTTTTTCATCA
>JAIUJO010002154.1:30000-32500 GCA_023846275.1 Vanilla planifolia | reverse complement strand
TCTTCTTCTTCTTCATCATCATCATCTTCTTCTTGTTCTTCTTCATTCTCCTCAATTTCTTATTCTTCTTTTTCTTCTTCTTCTACATCTTCTCTTCTTCCTCGTCTTCTTCTTCTTCTTCTTCTACTTCTTCTTCTTCTTACTCTTCTTCTTCTTCTTCTTCCTCTTCTTCTTCTTCTTCTTCGTCTTCTTCTTCTTCTTCTTCATCTTTTTCATCTTCTTCAAATTCTTCTTCTTCCTCTTGTTGTACTTCTTCTTATTCTTCTAGTTCTTCTTCTACTTCATCTTCTTATTCTTCATCTTCTTCTTCTTCTTATTCTTCTTCATCTTATTCTTTTTCTTCATATCTTTCTTCTACTTCTAATTTTTCTTCTTCTTGTGCATCTTATTCTTCTTCTTCTTCTTCTTATTGTTCTTCTACTTTTCCTACTTCTACTTCTAATTTTTTTTCTTCTTCTTCTTCTCTCTCTTCTTCTCCCTCTTCTTCTTCTTCTTCTTCCTCTTTAGTTTCTTCTTCTTCTTCTACTTCTTCTTCGTCTTCTTCTTGTTCTCCTTCATCTTCTTCTTTTTCTTCTTCTTCTTCTTTTTCTTCTTCTCGTTCCACTTCTTCTTATTATTGTTATTGTTATTATTATTATTCTTCTTCTTCTAGTTCTTCTTCTACTTATTTTTCTTCTTCATCCTTTTCTTCTTATTCTTCTTATTCTTGTTCTTCTTCTTCTTCTTCTTCTTCTATATCTTCTTTTCTTCTTCTTCTTTTTCTTCTACTTCCTCTTCTTCTTATTCTTCTTCTTCTTCTTCTTCTTCTTCTACTTCTTTTTCGACTTCTTCTTCTTCCTTAACTTCTTTTTCTTCATTCTCTTCTTATTATTGCACTTCCACTTCCTCTTCCACTTCTTCTTCTTCTGCTTCTTCTTCTACATCTTCTTCACCTTCTTCTTCTTTTTTCCTTCTTCTTCTTCTTCCTCCAATTCTTCTTCTTCATCTTTAATGAAGAAGAAGAAGAAGAAGAAATATGATGATGACCATGATGATGATGAAGAATAGGACAAAGGAGAAGAAGAAGAACAACAAAGAGAAGAAGTAGAAGGAGAAGAAAGAAAAGATGAAGCAGAAGTAGAATATGAAGAAAAAGATGAAGAAAAAGAAGTTGAAGGAGATGAAGAAGAAGTAGAAGAAGAAGACAAAGAAGATGAAGAATAGGAAGAAGAAGAAGAAGAAGAAGAACACGAACAAGAAGATGAAGAAGAAGATGTAGAAGAAGAAGAAGAAGATGATGATGATGAAGAAGAAGAAGATGAGGAAGAAGAAGAAGAAGACGTAGAAGAGGAAGAAGAATAAGATGAAGAAGAAGAAAAAGAAGAAGGAGAAGAAGAAGAATAAGAAGAAGAAGAAGAGCAAGATGAAGAAGAAGAAGAAGAAGAAGAACAAGAGTAAGAAGAGAAAGAAGGGGAAGAAGAAGGAGAAGAACAATAACAAGAAGTAGAAGAAGGAGAAGATGGCGAAGAAGAAGAAGAAGAAAAAAAAAAAAGAAGTGGAAGAAAAAGATAGAGAAGAAGTAGAAGACGAAGAAAAAGAAGAAGAAGAAGATGAAGAAGAAGTCGAAAAAGAAATAGAAGAAGAAGAAGATGATAAAGAACACGAAGAAGAAGACAAAGAAGATGAAGAAGAAGAAGATGAAGATGGATATCAATAAGAAAAAGAAGAGGAAGAAGAAGACGAAGAAGAAGAAGAAGAAAAAGAAGAAGAAGCCAAAGAAGAAGAAGGAAAAAAACAAGAGCAAAACAAAGAAGAAGAAGAAGAAGACAATGAGGTTGATGATGAGGAATAATAAAAAGAGGAAGAAGAAGAAGTAGTAGAAGTAGAAGAAGAAGTAGTAGTAGAAGTAGGAAAAGAAGAAGAGGAAGTAGAAGAAGAAGATGAAGAAGAAGAACAAGAAAAAGAAGAAGACCAAGAAGAAGAAAGTGAAGAAGAAGAAAAAAAAGGAGAAGTAGAAGAATAAGAAGAAAAAGAAGAAGCTGAAGAAGAAGAAGAAGAAGGAGACGAAAGTAGAAGAAGAAGAAGAAGGAGAAGAAGAAGAAGAAGACAAACATGAAGAAGATGATGATGATGATGAAGAAGAAGATATTCGAGAAGAAGAACAACAAGAAGTATAAGAAGAAGAAGAAGGCGATGAGGATGAAGAAGAAGTACAAAAAGAAGAACAAGTAGAAGAAGATGGTGAAGAAGAAGAAGGAGAGGAAGCAGAAGAAGACGAAGAAGAAGAAGAAGAAGAAGAAGAAGTGGAAGAAGATGAAGATGATGATGATGAAGAAGAAGAAGAAGCAAAAGAAGTAGAAGAAGGAGAAAAAGGAGAACAAGAAGAGGAAGAAGAAGAAGTAGAACAAAAAGAAGTAAAAGGAGAAGAAGAAGAAGAAGATGAAGAAGAAGAAGAAGAAGGGGTAGAATTAGAAGAAGAGGAGGAAGAAGGAGAAGAAGAAGAAGATAAAGAAAAGGAAGA
>JAIUJO010002154.1:17500-25000 GCA_023846275.1 Vanilla planifolia | reverse complement strand
GAAGAAGTAGAAAATGAAGAATAAGGAAAAGAAGAAGATGAAGAAGAAGAAGATGAAGAAGAAGAGCATGAATAAGAAGAAGAAGATGTGGAAGTAGAAAATAAAGAGAAGAAGGAGAGGAATAAGACGACAAAGAAGAATAAGACAGATATGAACAATGCAAAGAAGAGGAAGACGAAGAAGGCGACAACGAAGAAAAGAAGAAGAACAAGAATAAGTTGTAGAAGAAGAACTAGATAAAGAAAAAGAAGAAGAAGAAGATGTCGAAGAAGAAGAAGAAGAACAATTTGAAGAGGAAGAAAAAGAAGAAGATGGAGAAAAATAATAATTATAATAAATCTAACAATAATAATAATAATAATAATAATAACAATAATAATAATAATAATCAAAATAACAATAATAATGATAACGAAGAATAAGAAGATGAGGAAGAAGAAGAAGGTGAAGAGGAAGAAGAAGAAAAAGAAGAAGAAGATGAACAATTGGAAGAAGATGAAGAAGAAGAAGAAGATAAAGAAGAAAAAATGAAGAAAAAGAAGAAGAACAAGTCAAAGAAGTAGATGACTAAGAAGAGGAAGAAGAAGAAGAAGAAGAAGAAGAAGAAGAAAGAGAAAAAGTGAAAGAAGAATAAGAAGTTGAAGATGATGATGAAGAAGAAGTAGAAGAAGCAGACGAAGAAGAAAAGGAGAAAGAAGAAGAATGAGAAGAGGAAGACAAACAATAAAAGGACTAAGAAGATAAGAAGAACAAGAAGAATAAGAAGAAGAAGATGATGATGAAGAAGAAGAAGGAGAAGAAATATTAGAAAAAAACAAAGAAGAAGATGAAAAAGAAGAAGAAGAAGAAGGAGAAGAAATAGAAGACAAGGAAGCATAAGAAGAGGATGAAGAGTTGGTGAAGAAGAAGAAGAAGAAGAAGAAGAAAAAGAAGAACAAGAAGAATAAGAAGAAGACAAAGAAGAAGAAGACAAGAAAAGAAGAAGAAGAAGAAGAACAAGAAGAAGGAGACAAAGAAGAAGAAGGACAAGAAGAAAAGAAGAAGAAGAAGAAGAAGATGAAGAAGAAAAAGGAGAATAAGGACTAGAAGAAGAAGAAAAAGGAGAATAAGGACTAGAAGAAGAAGAAGAAGAACAAGACTATGAAGGAGATGAAGGCCAAGAAAATTAAGAAGAGGATGGCACAGAAAAAAAGAAGGAGAATAAGAAGTAGAAGATGATGAAGATGAAGAAGAAGAAGATGGAGAAGAAGAAGAAAAAAAGACAAAGAATGATGAAAAAGAAGAAGAAAGAAGAAGAAGAAGAAGATGCTAAAATAGAAGAATTAGACAAAGAAGAAGAAAAAGAAGTAGAAGAAGAAAAAGAAGGAGAAGAAGGAGAAGAAGAAGAAGAAGAAGAAGGGGACCAAAAAGTAGTAGTAGAAGAAAAAAATAAGAAGAAGAAGACGAAGAAGAAGAAGAAGAGGACGAAGAAGAAGAAAAATAAGGTGAAGGAGAAGAAGAAGAAGAAGAAGAAGAAGAGGAAGAAGACGAAGAAGCAGTAGTAGTAGTAGAAGACAAGGAAGAAGAAGAAGAGGTGGATGAAGAAAAAGAAGTAGTAGAAGAAGAAGAAGAAAAAGAAGAAGAAGAAGAAGAAGAAGAAGAAGAAGAAGAAGAAGAAGAAAACGAAGAAGAAGAATGAGAAGAAGGAGAAGAAGGATTAGAAGAAGAAGAAGAAAAAAAAAGTAAGAGAAGAAAAGGAAGAAGGCAAAGAAGAAGATGAAGAAAATACAATAAGAAGAAGACGAAGAAGAAGATGAAGAAGAATAAGTAGAAGGAGGAGAAGAAGAGGACGAATAAGTATAAGAATAATAAGAAGATGGAGAAGAAGAAAAAGATGAAAAATAGGAAGAAAAAGAAGAAGAAGAAGAATAAGAAGAAGAAGACAGAAGAAGAAGTAGAAGAAGAAGAAGAAGAAGAAGAAGAAGAAGAAGAGGAAGAAGAAGAAGAAGAAGAAGAAGAAGAAGAAGTCGAACAAGAAGAAGACGTAGAAGAGGAAGAAGAAGAAGACGAAGAAGACAGAAGAAGAAAAAGAAGAAGAAGAAGAAGAAGAAGAAGAAGAAGAAGAAGAAGAGGAAGAAGAAGAAGAAGTAGACGAAGAAGAAAAAAGAAGGCGAAGTAGAAAAGAAGAATAAAAAGGAGGAGGAGAAGAAGAAGAAGAAGAAGACGTAGAAGAAGAAGATGAAGATGATGATGAAAAAGAAGAAGAAGAAATGGAAGAAGAGAAGAAGAAGAAGAAGAAGAAGAAGATGAAGAAGAAGATGAAGGTGAAGAAGAAGAAGGTGAAGCAGAAGAACTAGAGATAGAAGAAGAAGAAGATGATGATGAAGTAGAAGAAGAAGAATAAGAACAAGAAGAAGAAGAAGGAGAAGACAAAGACAAAGAAGAAGAAGAAGAAGATGAAAAAGAAAAGGGCGATTATGAAAAGAAGAAGATGATGAAGAAAAAGAAGAAGAGCAAGAAGAAGAAGAAGAAGAAGACGAAGAAGAATAAGAAGAAGAAGAAGAAGAAGCAATAAAAGATGAAAAATTAGAAAAAGAAGAAGAAGAAGAAGGAGAAGAACATGAAAATGAAGAATAAGAAGAAGAGGAAGGAGAAGAAGAAGAAGAAGAAGAAGAATAAGAATAGTAATTAGAAGAAAAAGAAGAAGAAGAAGATGATTATGAAGAAAAACAAGAAGTAAAAGAAAAAGAAAAAGATGATGATGAAGGAAAAGAAGAAGTAAAAGAAGAAGAAAAGTAGAAGAAGAAGGAGAAGAGGTAGAAGGAGAAAAAGAAGAAGAAGACGAAGAAGAAGAAGAAGAAGAAGAAGAAGAAGATGGAGAAGAAGAAGAAGCAAAGAAGAAAGAAGAAAGTGAAGAGGAAGTATAAGTAGAAGAAGAAGGAGAAGAAGAAGAAGAAGAAGAAGAAGAAGAAGGACAAGAAGAAGATGAAGAACAAGAAGAAGAAGATGTAGAAGCTAAAGAAGAAGATGAAGAAGGATAAGATGGGGAAGAAGAAGAAGAATACAAATAAGAAGAAGAAGAAGAAAGACAAAGAAGAAGAAGAAGAAGAAGAACAAGAAGAAGAAGATGATGAAAAAGAAGGCAAAGTAGAAGAAAAATAAGAAGAAGAAGAACAAGAAGAAGAAGAAGAAGAAGGAGAAGAAGAAGAAGAAGAAGAAGAAGAAGAACGAGAAGAAGGAGAAGGAGAAGAGGAAGAAGTAGAAAAGTTAAAGTTAAAGAAGAAAAAGAAGAAGAAGAAGACGAAGATGAAGAAGAAGAAGGAGAAGAAGAAGAAGAAGAAGAAGACAAAGGAGAAGGAGAAGGAGAAGAAGAAAAAGAAGAAGAAGAAGAAGAAGAAAAATAACAATAATAATAAGAAGATGTAGAAGAAGAAGATGATTAGGAAGAGGAAGAAGAAGAAGAAGAAGAAGAAGAGAAGAAGAAGAAGAAGAAGAAGAAGATGTAGTAGGTGAAGAAGGAAGAGAAGAAGAAGAAGAAGAAGAAGAAGAAGAAGAAGAAGAAGAAGAAGACGAAGAAAAAGAAGAAGAAGAATAAGAAGAGGAAAAAGAAAAAAAAGAATAGGAAGATGAAAATGAAGACAAAGAAGTAGAAGAAAAAGAAGACAAAGAAGAGGAAGAAGAATAAAAAGAAGAAGAAGGAGAGGAAGAAGAAGAATAAGATGAAGAAGGAGAAGAAAACAAAGAAGAAAAAGAAGAGGAAGAAGGTGAAGAAAAAGTAAAAGAAGAAGAAGAAGTAGAAGAAAAAGAAGAACAAGAAGAAGAAGAAGAAAAAGAAGTAGAAGAAGAAGAGGAAGAAGAGGAACAAGTAGACGAAGAAGAAAAAACAAGAAGGCAACTAAAAAAGAAGAAGAAGAAGAAGATGATGCTGAAGAAGAATTGGAAGAAGATTAAGAAGAAGAAGAAAAAGAAGATCATGAAGGTGAAGAAGAAGAATGAGAAGAAGGAGAAAAAGAACAAGAAGAAGAAGAGGAAGAAGAAGAAGAAGAAGTAGAAGAAGAAGAAGGAAAAGAAGAAGAAGAAGAAGAAGAGGAAGAAGAAGCAGAAGTAGAAGAAGTAGAAGAAGTAGAAGAAGAAGAAAAAGATGATGAAGTAGAAGAAGAAGAATAAGAAGAAAGAGAAGACGAAGACGAAAAAGAGGAAGAAAGCGAAGATGAAAAAGAAAAGGGCGATGAGAGAAAAGAAGAAGATGAAGAAGAAGAAGTTCAAGAAGAAGACGAAGAAGAGGAGGAAGAAGAAGAAGAAGAAGAAGGAGAAGAACTAGAGAAAGAAGTAGAAGGAGAAGAAGAAGAACAAGAAGTATAAGAAGAAGAGGAATAAAAAGAAGAAGAAGAAGAAGAAGAAGAATAAGAATAAGAAGAAGAAAAAGGAGAACAAGAAGCAGAAGAGTCAGAAGATCTGGAAGAAGAAGAAGAAGAAGAAAGAGAAAAGAAGAAGCAAAAGAAGAAGAACAAAGCGAAGAGGAAGTAGAAGAAGAGGAAAAAGGAGAAGAACAAAAAGAAGAAGAAGAAGGACCGAAAGAAGATGAAGAAGAAAAAGAAGAAGACGAAGAAGATGAAGAAGAAAATGATGAACATTAAGATGAGGAAGAAAAAGAAGAATACAAATAAGAAGAAGAAGAAGGAGACAAAGAAGAGGAAGAAGAAGAGGAAAAAGAAGAAAAAGAAGATGAAGAAGAAGAAGAAGAAGAAGGAGAAGAAGGAGAAGAAGGAGAAGAAGGAGACGGAGAATAAGAAGAAAAAGTAGAAGTTGAGGAAGAAGAAGAAAAAGAAGAAGAAGAAGAAGAAGAAGAAGAAGAAGGAGAAAAAGAAGAAGAAGAAGAAGCAGAAGAAGAAGAAGAAGAAGAAGAAAAAGAAGAAGAAGAAGAGGAAGAGAAAGAAGAAGAAGAAGAAGAAGAAGAAGAAGAATAAAAATAATAATAATAATAATAATAAGATGTAGAAGAAGAATAAGACGAGAGAGAAGAAGAAGAATAAGAAGAATAAGACAAAGAATAAGAACAAGAAGGAGAAGAAGAAGAAGAAGAAGAAGAAAACAAAGAAGAAGAAGAAGAAGACAAATAGAAGAAGACAACGACGACAAATAAGAAGACAAGAAAAGGAAGAAGAAGAAAAAGAAGAAGAAGAATAAGAAGAAGAAGTTGGAGAAGAAGAAGATAATGAAGAAGAACGGAAGAAGAAGAACAAAAAGACAAAGAACAAGAAGATGAAAACAAAGAAGGCATAGAAGAAGTAGAAGAAGAAGAAGAAGTAGAAGAAGAAGAAGAAAAAAAAAAGGAGGAGAAAAGGAAGAAAAAGAAGAAGAAGAAGAAGAAGAATAAGAAGAAGAAGAACAAGAAGAATATGATGTGAAAGAAGAAGAAGGCGAAGAAGAAGAAGAAGAAGAAGAAGAAGAAGATGATGATGATGATGATGATGTTGAAGAAGAATAGGATTAAGAAGAAGATGAAGAAGAAGACAAAGAAGGAGAAGAATAAAAAGTAGAAGAAGAAGATGCCTGACAAGAAGAAGAAGAAGAAGAAGGAAAAGATGAAGAAGAAGAAGAATAAGGCAAAGACGAAGAAGAACAAGAAGAAGAAGAAGAAGAAGAAGAAGAAAAAGAAGAAGAAAAAGAAGAAGAAAAAGAAAAAAAAGAAGAAAAAGAAGAAGGATAAAAAGAAGAAAAAGAAGAAAAAGAAGAAAAAGAAGTAGAAGAAGAATATGAAGAAGAAGGAGGAGGAGAAGAAGAAGAGAAAAGGAAGAAGAAGACGATTTAGAAGGACATAATGAAGAAGAAGAAGAAGAAGAAGAAATATGATGATGACCATGATGATGATGAAGAATAGGACAAAGGAGAAGAAGAAGAACAATAAAGAGAAGAAGTAGAAGGAGAAGAAAGAAAAGATGAAGCAGAAGTAGAATATGAAGAAAAAGATGAAGAAAAAGAAGTTGAAGGAGATGAAGAAGAAGTAGAAGAATACAAGAAAGAAGAAGTAGAAGAAGAAGACAAAGAAGATGAAGAATAGGAAGAAGAAGAAGAAGTAGAAGAACACGAACAAGAAGATGAAGAAGAAGATGTAGAAGAAGAAGAAGAAGATGATGATGATGAAGAAGAAGAAGATGAGGAAGAAGAAGAAGAAGACGTAGAAGAGGAAGAAGAATAAGATGATGAAGAAGAAAAAGAAGAAGACGACAAAGAAGAAGAAGTGCAAGAAAAAGAAGAAGGAGAAGAAGAAGAAGAAGAAGAAGAAGAAGAGCAAGATGAAGAAGAAGAAGAAGAAGAAGAACAAGAGTAAGAAGAGAAAGAAGGGGAAGAAGAAGGAGAAGAACAACAACAAGAAGTAGAAGAAGGAGAAGATGGCGAAGAAGAAGAAGAAGAAAAAAAAAAAAGAAGTGGAAGAAAAAGATAGAGAAGAAGTAGAAGACGAAGAAAAAGAAGAAGAAGAAGATGAAGAAGAAGTCGAAAAAGAAATAGAAGAAGAAGAAGATGATAAAGAAAACGAAGAAGAAGACGAAGAAGATGAAGAAGAAGAAGATGAAGATGGATATCAATAAGAAAAAGAAGAGGAAGAAGAAGACGAAGAAGAAGAAGAAGAAAAAGAAGAAGAAGCCAAAGAAGAAGAAGGAAAAAAACAAGAGCAAAACAAAGAAGAAGAAGAAGAAGACAATGAGGTTGATGATGAGGAATAATAAAAAGAGGAAGAAGAAGAAGAAGTAGTAGAAGTAGAAGAAGAAGTAGTAGTAGAAGTAGGAAAAGAAGAAGAGGAAGTAGAAGAAGAAGATGAAGAAGAAGAACAAGAAAAAGAAGAAGACGAAGAAGAAGAAAGTGAAGAAGAAGAAAAAAAAGGAGAAGAAGAAGAATAAGAAGAAAAAGAAGAAGCTGAAGAAGAAGAAGAAGAAGGAGACGAAAGTAGAAGAAGAAGAAGAAGGAGAAGAAGAAGAAGAAGACAAACATGAAGAAGATGATGATGATGATGAAGAAGAAGATATTCGAGAAGAAGAACAACAAGAAGTATAAGAAGAAGAAGAAGGCGATGAGGATGAAGAAGAAGTAGAAAAAGAAGAACAAGTAGAAGAAGATGGTGAAGAAGAAGAAGGAGAGGAAGCAGAAGAAGACGAAGAAGAAGAAGAAGAAGAAGAAGAAGTGGAAGAAGATGAAGATGATGATGATGAAGAAGAAGAAGAAGCAAAAGAAGTAGAAGAAGGAGAAAAAGGAGAACAAGAAGAGGAAGAAGAAGAAGTAGAACAAAAAGAAGTAAAAGGAGAAGAAGAAGAAGAAGATGAAGAAGAAGAAGAAGAAGGGGTAGAATAAGAAGAAGAGGAGGAAGAAGGAGAAGAAGAAGAAGATAAAGAAAAGGAAGAAGAAAAAGAAGAAGAAGACGAAAAAAAAAGATGAAGAAGATGAAGAAGAAAAAGATGAGGAAGAAAAAGAAGAAGGAGAAGAAGAAGAAGAAGAAGAAGAAGATGAAGAAGAAGAACAAGAAGA
>JAIUJO010002154.1:0-7500 GCA_023846275.1 Vanilla planifolia | reverse complement strand
AGAGGGAAGAAGATGATAAAGAAGAAGAAAAAAAGAATAAAAATGAAGAAGAAAGGAGAAATATAAAGAAGAAGAAGGAAGAAGAAGAAGAAATAAGAAAAAGAAATAGAAATAGAAGGAGAAGAAGAAAGAAGAAGAAAAAGAAAGATGAAGAAGAAAGAAGAGGAAGAAGAAAGAAGAAGAAGAAAGAAGAAGAACAAGAAGAAAAAGGGGAAAGAAGAAGAAGAAGAAGAAGAAGATGAAAAAGATAGATTTAGAAAAACGAAGAAGATGAGAAAATAAGTACGAAGAAGAAGAAGAAAAAGAAAAAGAAGATGAAGAAAGAAGAAGAATATCAATAAGAAGAAGTTGAAGAAGAAGAAGAAGAAAAAATGAGAAGAAGAAGAAGAAGATTAGGAATAAGAAGAAGACGAAAAAGAAAGAAAGAAAGAAGTAGAAAGAAAAAGAAGAAGAGTGAAGAAGAAGAAGAAGATGAAGAAAAAGAAGAAGAAAGAAGAAGTAGAATTAGAAGAAGAAGAAAGAAGAAGACGAAGAAACGAAGAATAAGAAGTAGAAGAAGAAGAAAATAAAAAGAAAGACGAAGAATAAGAAAGAAGGAATGGAAAAAGATAAAAGAAGAAGAAGAAGAAGAGGAAGAAGAAAGATGAAAAAGTTGAAGAAGCAAACGAAGAAGAAGAAGAAGAAAGAAGAAGAAGAAGAAGAGGAACAAGAAGGCGACGACGAAGAAGTAGAAGAAGAATAAGAATAAGAAAAAGAAAAAAAAAGAAGAAAAACAAGAAGAAAAAAGAAGAAGGAGAATGAAGAAGAAGAAAAGAAAGATGAATAAGAAAAAGAAAGAAGAAGAAGAAGAAGAAGAAGAAGAAGAAGAATGAAGAAGAAGAGTAGAAGAAGAAAAGAAGAAGAAGAAGAAGGAAGAAGAAAGGCAAAGTAGAAGAAGATTGAAGAACAAGAAAGAAGAAGAATAAGAAAGAAGAAGAGAAAAGAAGAAGAAGAAGAAGAACAACATGTAGAATAAGAAAAAGAAGAAAAAGATAGAGGAAGAAGAAGAAAGTATTAGAAGAAAGAAGAAGAAGAAGGAAGAAGAAGAAGAAGAAGAAAGAAGAAGAAGATGAAGACGAAGAAGTTTAAGAAGAAGAAGAAGAAGAAGAAAGAAAAAATAAGAAGAAGAAGAAGAAGAGGAAGAAGAAGAAGAAGAAGAAGAAAAAGAAGAAGAAGAAAGAAGAAAAAGAATAAAGAAGAAGAAGAAGAAGAATGAAAAAGTAGAAGATGAAGAAGAAGAAGAAAAGTAGAAAAAAGAAGAATAAAGAAGAAAAGGAAGAAATTAGAAGAAGAAGATGAAAAGAAAGAAGAAGAAAAAAGAAGAAGAAAGCAATAGAAGAAAGTAGAAGAACAAAGTGGAAGAGAAAGAAGAAAGAAGATGTGGAAGAAAGAAGAAAAAGGAAGAAGAAGAAGAAAATAGAAGAAGAATAAGAAGAAGAACGAGAAAAAGAAAGAGAAGAAGAAGAAAGAAGAAGAAAGAAAAAGAAGAGGGAAGAAGAAGAACAAAGAGGAAGAGGAAAGATAATGAGGAAAGATAATGAGGAAAAAGAAGAAGAAAGAAGAAGAAGAAGAAGGAAGAAAGATGAAGAAAGAAGAAGAAGAATATTAAGAAGAAAGAAAAAGTAGAGAGAAGAAGGATGAAGAAGAAGGAGAAGAAGAACATGTAGAAGAAGAAGAAAGAATAAAAAGAAGAAGAAGAAGAAAGTAGAAGAAGAAGAAGAAGAAGAAAGAAGAAAAAGAAAGAAGAAGAAAAAGAAAGAAGAAGAAAAAGAAAGAAGAATGGTGAAGAAAACAGAAGAAGAAGAAGAAGAAGAAGAAGAAGAAGAAGATGAAGAAGAACAAAGAAGAAGAGGAAGAAGAAAAGGAAGAAAAAGAAGAAAGAAGAAAGAAGAAGAAGAAGAAAGTAGAAGAAAGAAGAACGGGAAGAAAGAAAAAGGAAGAGGAAGAAGAAGAAGAAGAAAGAAGGAGAAGAAGAGGAAGAAGGAAAATGAAGAAGAAGGAAGGAGAAGTAGAAAGAAGAAGGAAGAAGAAGAAGAAAGAAGAAAAAGAAATAGAAACAAAAGGAGTAGAAGAAAGAAGAAGAAGAACAAAGATGAAGACGAAAGAATAGAAGAAGAAAGAAGAAGAACAAGAAAAAAGAAAGGGAAAGAAGAAGAATAAAGAGAAGAAGAAAGAAGAAGAAAGAAGAAGAAGAAAGAAGAAGAAGAAAGAAGAAGAAAAAGGAAGAAGAAAGAAGAAGAAAAAGAAAAAAGAAGAAAGAAGGAGAAGAAAGAATAAGGAAGAAGAAGAAGAAAGGAGAAGAAAAAGAAGAAGAAGAAGATAAAGAAGAGGAAGAAGAATCAAGAAGAAGAAAGAAGTAAAAGAAAAAAGAAGAACAAAAAAGAAAGAATACAGAAGAAGAAGGAAGATGAGATAGAAAGAAGAAGAATAAAGAAGAAGAAGAAGTGGAAGAAGAAGACGACGAAGAAGAAGAAGAAGAAGAAGAAAAAGAAAAATGAAACAACAAGAAGAAGAATGAAGAAGAAGAAGAAGAATGAAGAAGAAGAAGATGATGATGAAGAAGAAAGAAGAAGCAGAAGAAGAAAGAAGAAGAAGAAAAAGGAAGAAGAATAAAGAAGAGGACAAAGAAGAAAGAAGAAATAGAAAGAAGAAGAAAAAGAAAGAAGAAGAGGGAAGAAGAAGAAGAAAAAGAAGATGAACAAGTAGAACAAGAAGAAGAAGAAGAAAAAGATAAAAGAAGAAGAAGAAAGAAGAAAAGGAAGAAGAAGAAGAAGAAGAAAGAAAAAGAAGAAGAAGAAAAGAAGAAAAAGGAGAAGAAGAAGAAGAAGAAGAAGAAGAAGAAGAAAAATAAGAAGAAGAAAGAATAAAAAGAATAAACAAGAAGAGGAAGAATGAAGAAGTAGAAGTTGAAGAAGAAGAAAGAAGAAGAAGATGGAAGAAGAAGTAGAACGAAGAAGAAGAAAGAAGAAGAGGAAGAAATTAGAAGAAGACGAAAAAAGAAGAACAAAAAAGAAAAAGAAAGAAGAAGAAGAAGAAGAAGAAGAAGATGTAAAAGAAGAAGAAAGAAGAAAGAGAAAGAAAAGAAAAGGAAAGAAGAATGGTGAAGAAAGAAGAAGAAGAAGAAGAAGAAGAGAAAGAAGAAGAAGAACAAGAAGATGAAGAAGATGAAAGAAGAAGAGGAAGACAAAAAGAAGAAGAAGAAAGAAGAAGAATAAGAAAGAAAAAGGGGAAGAAAGAAAAAGGAAGAAGAAAAAGAAAGAAAAAGAAGAAGAAGAAGAAGAAGAAGAAAGAAGAAGAAGAAAGAAGAAAAAGTAATAGAAATAGAAGGAGAAGAAGAAAGAAGAAGAAAAAGAAAGATGAAAAAGAAAGAAGAGTAAGAAGAAAGAAGAAGAAGATAGAAGAAGAACAAGAAAGAAAAGGGGAAAGAAGAAGAAGAAGAAGAAGATGAAAAAGTTAGAATTAGAAAAAGAAAGAAGATGAGAAAATAAGGAGTAGGAAGAAGAAGAAGAAGAAGAAGAAGAAAAAAAAAAGAAGAAGAAGAAAGAAGTACAAGAACAAGAAGAAGTTGAAGAAGAAGAAAAAAAAGGAGAAGAAGAAGAAGAAGAAAAAGAAGAAGATTAGGAAGAAGAAGAAGACGAAAAAGATAGAAGTAGTAGAAAGAAGAAGGAGAAAGAAGAAGAAGAGTGAAGAAGAAGAAGAAGATGATGAAGAAGAAGAAGAAAAAAGAAGTAGAAGTAGAAGAAGAAGAAAGAAGAAGACAAAGAACAAGAAGTAGAAGAAGTAGAAAATAAAAAAAATGAAGAAGAACAAGAAAGTAGGAATGGAAATAAAAATAAGAAGAAGAAGAAGAAGAAGAAAAAGATAGAAGAAGAAGAAGAAGAAGAGGAAGAAGAAAGACGAAGAAGTTGAAGAAGCAAACGAAGAAGAAGAAGAAGAAAGAAGAAGAAGAAGAGAAATTGGAAGATGAAGACGAAGAAGACGAAGAAGAAGAAGAAGAATAAGAAGAAAAAATAAAGAAGAAAAACAAGAATAAGAAAGAAGAGGAAGAATGAAGAAGAAGAAGAAGAGGAAGATGAAGAAGAAAAAGAAAGAAGAAAAAGAAGAAGAAGAACAAGAAAAATGATGAAGGAAAAAGTAGAAGAAGAAAGAAGAAGAAGTAGAAGGAAGAAGAAGAAGAAAGGCAAAGAAGAAGAAGAATGAAGAACAAGAAAGAAGAACAAGAAAGAAGAAGAGAAAAGAAGAAGAAGAACATGTAGAACAAGAAGAAGAAGAAGAAAAAGATAGAAGAAGAAGAAGAAAGTAGAAGAAGAAAGAAGAAGAAGGAAGAAGAAGAAGAAGAAGAAGAAAGAAGAAGAAGGAAGAAGAAGAAGAAGAAGAAGAAGAAGGAAGAAGAAGAAGAAGAAGAAGAAGAAGAAGAAGAAGAAGAAGAAGGAAGAAGAAGAAGAAGAAGAAGAAGAAACAAGAAGAAGATGAAGACGAAGAAGTTGAAGAAGAAGAAGAAGAGAAAGAAGAAGAAGAAGAAGAAGATAAAGAAGAAGAAATAAGAAAAAGAATAAAAAAGAAGAAGAATGAAAAAGTAGAAGATGTAGAAGAAGAAGAAAAGTAGAGAAAAAAAGAATAAAGAAGAAAAGGAAGAAATTAAAAGAAGAAGATGAAAAAAAAAGAAGAAGAAAAAAGAAGAAGAAGAAAGTAGTAGAAGAAAGTAGAAGAAAAAAGAAGAAGAGGAAGAAGAAGAAAGAAGAAGTGGAAGAAAGAAGAAAAAGAAAATAGAAGAAGAATAAGAAGAAGAACGAGAAAAAGAAAGAAGAAGAAGAAAGAAAAAGAAGAGGGAACAAGAAGAACAAAGAGGAAGAGGATGGATAATGAGGAAGAAGAAGAAGAAAGAAGAAGAAAGAAGAAGAAGAAGAAGAAAGAAGAAAGATGAAGAAGAAAGAAAAAGAAAAAGATTAAGAAGAAAAAAGACGAAGAAGAATGAAAAAGTAGAGAGAAAAAGGAAGAAGAAGAAGGAGATGAAGAAGATGTAGAAGAAGAAGAAAGAATAAAAAGAAAAAGAAGAAGAAAGAAGAAGAACAAGAACAAGAAGAAGAAGAAAGAAGAAAAAGAAAGAAGAAGAAAAAAAAGAAGAATAATGAAGAAAGAAGAAGAAGAAGAAGAAGAAGAAGAAGAATGTTATACCCAGTAAAAAGATATAAAAAAAAAAATTGTATGCCAAAAATCAGCCTAGGAAAAATGGGGTGTAACAAAGAATATGAAGAAGAAGAAGAAGAAGAAGAAGAAGAAAGAAGAAGAGGAAGAAGAAAAAGAAGAAAAAGAAGAAAGAAGAAGAGGAAGAAAGAAAAAGGAAGAAGAAGAAGAAGAAGAAAGAAGAAGAACAAGAAGAAGAAGGAAAATGAAGAAGAAAGAAGGAGAAGTAAAAAGAAGAAGGAAGAAGAAGAAGAAAGAAGAAAAAGAAATAGAAACAAATGGAGTAGAAGAAAGAAGGAGAAGAAGAAAGATGAAAAGGAAAGAAAAGGAAGAAGAAAGAAGAAGAGGAAAGAAGAAGAACAAAAAAAAGAAGGGGAAAGAAGAAGAAGAAGAAGAAGAAAAAGAAGTAAAAGAAGAAGAAAAAGAAGAAAAAGAAGAAGAAAAAAGAACAAGAAGAACAAGAAGAAGAAGTTGAAGAAGAAGAAGAAGAAGAGGAAAAAAGGAGAAGAAGATGATTGTGATGAACAAGAAGAAGAAGAAAAAGAATGTAGTAGAAAGAAGAAGGAGAAAGAATTAGAAGAAGAATGAAGAGGAAGAAGAACAAGAACAAGAAGAAGAAAAAGAAGAAAGAAGAAGATGAAGAATAAGAAGAAGAAGAAGAAGAAAAAGAAGAACAAGAAGAAAAAGAAGAAGAAAGAAAAAGAAAGAGGAAGAAAAAGAAGAAAGAATAAAGAAGAAAAAGAAAAAAGAAAAAGAAGGAAGAAGAAGAAGAAGAAAGAAAAAGATGGGAGAAGAAGTAGAGAGAAAAAGATGAAAGAAGAAGAGGAAGAATGATGAAAAAGGAAAAGAAAAGAAGTAGGAGAAAAGAAAGAAGTAGAAGACGAAAGAAGAAGAAGAAAGAAGAAGAAGAAGACTAAAGAAGAAGAAGAAGAACAAGAAAAATTAGAAGAAGAAGAAGAAGAAGAAAGAAGAAAAGGAAGAAAGATAATGAAAGAAGAAGTGGGAAGGAGAAGAAGAATGAAGAATAATAAAGAAAACGAATAAAAAAGAAGGACAGCTAGAAGAAGGAGAATGAAGATAACAAAGAAGAAGGAGAAGAAAAGATGGAAGAAGAATAAGAAAGAAGAAGAAGAAGAAGAGGAAGAAGAAAGAAGAAGAAAAAAGAAGAAGAAAGAAGAAGAAGAAGGAAGAAGAAGTAGAAAGAAGAGGAAAGAAGAAATAGAAGAAGAACAAGAACAAGAAAAAAGAAGAAGAAGAATGAAGAAGAAGAAAGAAGGAAAAAAAGAAAGAAGAAGAATATAGAAGAAGAAAAAGAAAGAAGAAGAGGAAAGAAGAAGAGGAAGAAGAAGAAGAAGAAGAAGTTGAAGAAGAAGAAAATGATATAAGAAGAAAAACAAAGAAGATAGGAAAAGAACAAGAAGAAGGAAGAAGAAGAAGAAGAAGAAGAAGAAGGAGAAGAAGAAGAAGAAGAAAGATGGAGAAGAAGAGGAAGAAGAAGAAGTGGAAGAAGAAGAAGGGAGTAAAAGAAGAATAAGAAGAAGTAGTAGTAGAAGAAAAAGAAGATAAAGAAAGAAAGAAGTAGAAGAAGAAAGAATAAAACGAAAGAATAAGAAGAAAGAAGAGGAAGAAGAATGAAGAAGTCGAAGAGGAAGAATAAGAAGAAAGAAGAAGAAGAAGAAGAAGGAGAAGAAGAAGGAGAAGAAGAAGAAGAAGAAGAAGAAGAAGAAGAAGAAGAAGAAAGGAGAAAGAAGAAGAAAGAAGAAGAAAAAGAAGAAAGAAGAAGAAAGAAAAGGAAGAACAAAGAAGAAGGAAGAAGAAGAAGAAGAAAGAAGGAGAAGAAGGAAGAAAGAAGACGATGAAGAAGAAGAAAGAGATAGAAGAAGAAGAAGTAAGAAGAAGAAGAAGAAGAAGAAAAAGAAGAAAAAGAAGTTGAAGAAGAAGACGAAGGAGAAGAAGAAGAAGAAGAAGAAGAAGAAGAATAATAAGAAGAAGAAGAAGAAGACGATGAAGAAGAGGAAGAAGAAGAAGTAGAAAATAAAGAAGAAGAAGAATAAGAGGAAGAAGAAGAAAAGAAAGAAAGAAGAAGAAGAAGAAAAGAAGAAGAAGAAGAAGAAAAAGAAGAAGAAGAAAAAGAAGAAGACGAAGAAGAAGAAAGGAAGAAGAAGAAGAAAGAAGAAGAAGAAGGAATAGCAATAAGAAAGAAGAATAGGAAAGAAGAAGAAGAAGAAGAATAAGAAGAATAACAAAAAGAAGAAGAAAAAGATAGAACAAGGAGAA